>VUQK01002029.1:11639-23969 GCA_015106715.1 Bujurquina vittata
TTGTGGTTTGTTTTTACAACCGCCCCCCCCCCCTGGAGTTTCCCACTTATTTTTTTTTTTACATGCCAAGAAACTAAACTAAAGATGAATAAATTGGTAAAACAAAAAAACCCATAAAAGCCTAAAAAAGAAGTGGTTCATGCATGTTCTTTATTAATGCTCATTTCCAAAACCTACATCCAGTAACATTTAATAGCAATAACAGGAATCAGAACAGACCTATATTGCACAGCAATGTCTTCTCAAACTTGAATATGATGAAAAACATTCAACACTAATTAACAGACTATACTGTCTTCCCACAGTCTAAGGGTTTGATCTGATTCCTGCTTCAAAAATATACATTTATATCCACCGCTGCGTGGATGTGAGCCATAAGGTAACAGATCTTGAGACAAGTCCTCGGGGGACATATTTGACATGTGCATCATCCATCTCTGCTTCAGAAGATATTAAAAATAGAAAACAAACTATCAAACAAAAAGTTTCAATGAGAAAATATTTTTGAAGGCTGCTCAAATCCTGAGGGAAACCTTAACACCCCCCCCCCCAAACCACACAAACACGCACACCCTCAACTGCTTTCTATTTCTGCGGTGACCCCCACAGTCCGACAGACACTCAGCACAGAGCACAACAAAGAGGACAGAGTTAAGGGTGTGCTTCACATCTGCTAAGTCCCTTCACGGCTTGGTGAAGCTGCAGCGATGTAAGAAAGAGGACAGAATTTTAGAGATGAGATTAAACACTCATTCATCACCTATGTCAGAGCACTAAGAAAAAAAATTTATATTTCTGTGGAAATGAAACAAAAAGGACATGAACTATAAAGAAATAAATCAATGAGGTTAAAAGACATCTTAAGTAGCTTTTATTGTGTGCCATAACATCAGAGCATGCCATGTTTGTGAAAATGACAAGATCTAAGATGAAACCGCTGTCACTAACCTTCTTGATAAGCGCCATCTGCCATCACTAGATGAAGGATGTTGGGATACAGATGCTGGTGCTCAGCTCCCAGAATGCTTAGGACCAAACTGGAACCCAGGTCAATATTCTCATCCTCATCTTCATGTATAGCCTTAAGCATCATAACAACAAGAACAACAACAACACACCTCTTCAGTCATAATGTGTAATGTTTAAAGGGACAGTTCACCTCAAAAATCAAATGTACATATTCTGTTACTGCATCTAATTATTTTTGAAGAGCTAATTTAAGCAGCAGGACTGTGGACCATGTTTGACTGCTGCCCAATCTACCAATCACCAGAAACCTATGGTTGCTTCTGTGGCTGTTGGGCCCACAGGAGGACAGGCCCATGTGGATCACTTGGGCTGACCCTTAACCCATGGGGTCTGGCCACCAGGCACTTGTAAATGAGCCTCTTCCCCTGGGCTGGCTCCAGGGTGGGGCCCCAGTGTCCCTAATGTGGATGAGGTTTCGTGAATCCTTGCTTTTAATTGTCATAGAGACAATTTCAGATGTATTTTGGCACTCTGAGCATCACAAGGCAAGTGCTATTTATTTTGATTATATTCAAAAGAAGGCAGATGTCTCTACGGTTAAAATATCCCAAACTGGGCAACTCACAAAAAAGCAATCCAGATATAGCACAACAGCCCAGAGGAGAAACGTGTAAATTTAATTTGGGCTTGTACTGTCACTTTAACTGTGAGGCTATATTAACAAATACCCAATTTTAGAGAGAAATAATGAATATTTCATACCTTAATCTTATTGTAGGCCTCAATGAACTTCTCAAAACCCATCTGCTGCTCCAGGTTGAACCGAAGCTCTTCCAGACGGCTGAAGATGCTGTCGTGATGCTCAGCCTCTCCGCCTTGGTCCTCTCCACTGCCATCTGTTGTGGAGCAGAATGAGTCACTTCAACACTCTTAGACTTTTGGGCTTGAAAACAATGAAGCTGCTCACTTTGGACGTGTATGAAAAAAAGTTTTGTTACATGACCACTCACTAAAGAATGAATCAGCAAAATTAGAATATTAATTCAAGATGAAGTTTTACAAGCTCAAGTAGTTTTCAAGATGAAACAAGCAAAATGTAAAATCCAGTTTCCCTTATCGCTTTAAGATTATGACCTAAACAGACGATGTCTGGCCTACCTGAAAGCCATTCTTCATTGAGCTGCCTGTTATTGCCGTTCTCCTCTCCCACACCATTGTTAAGCATCTCCCCTGCCTCTTCATCAGCAGGACTCCCATTTGAGCATTCCTCCTCCTCCTCCTCCTCCTCTTCTTCTTCGTCGCCTTCTTCATCTTCCTCTTCTTCCTCATCCTCGTCATCTTCATCATCATCATCATCATCATCGTCGTCTACAGCCATCTGATTGCTGTCCTGATCGATTTCCGCTGCAATCCTGTTGAAAAGCTCTTGGTCTCCACCCTCCGGATGGTTTCTATTAAAGTCGCCTGCTCCAACCTCTTCTTGCAGCAGTCTCTCCATAGAAGCTCTGATGTCACGCAGATCTTCATCTTCATAAGCACTAAGAAACAGAATAATATCAGATATCAGACACAATAGCACATCAACTCAGCTTTATTTATAAAGCATGGTTCATGCACACAAGTCCTTGGAGTCATTTGTGGCCAGTACATATCTTAATTCACACCTTAAACAAATATCTACAATACTGATCTGAACAATACTGCTAAAATTGGAAACATCCCGTCTGTCTCAGAAAGTTGCTGAAAAACTAGCCCGGACTACTGCAATTCCTCATTATCAAGCTTTTCTAAAAGCTCCTGAAAATCCTCATGAAATGCTGCAGTGAGGGTATTAGCAGAAACGACAAAGTTCCCATGTTAGCTTCTCTTTAATCCAAAATCCACAATTGGGTTTAAAATCCTCCTCACAAAAAAAATTCTTAATGCTCCGACCCTGTAGTGTTGTATTATCCCCACAGGACAGTTCTCTCAGACTTCAGGGCTTACTTGTAGTTCATAGAGTTTCTGAAGGTAGAATGGGAGCAAGACCTTCAGCTATCAGGCCCCTCTGCTGTGAAGCAGCTCCCAGTTTGGCTTCAGGAGGAAGACACCCTCTGTACTTTCTTTGATAAAGCTTATAGTTAACACTGGATAAGATGACCGTGAACCGTCTTAGTTATGCTGATATAGGCTCAGGCTGCTGAGGGACTTCCCATGATGGATTGAGCACTTATCTGCCAATACTGCATGCCATTAACTTAATTAACTTTTATCTTCCCTCTCCCATAGCTTGTGATTTGTTCTAGTATCACTTTACTCTCATTTATTTTCTCTTCTCTTTCCCCTCAACCACCAACAGTTGAGGCAGAACCAAAAAAAAAAAATAGTTCGATCAAAACAAACTACCTGTTTTTATTTATATAGTTTATAGACAGGTACAATTTATAGCGAGGTAACATTTATACTTTGTCTTTAATTCACTACACCTATGGAAAAATTGCTTGAAATACTATTCATGATTGGACAAAAATGACATCAGGACCAGAACATTTCTTGTGAGATGTGTTTATCTTACTCCTCAGTCTCAGATTGGTCATCTTTTGCTGCCTCATCCAGGTCCTCAATTTCCAGATTGTTGTCTGGAGCAACACTGGCCTCGCCAGTCGCTGCAGCGTCCTGCTGAGAGCTGAAGAGTCGACTGAGGTCTGGTAGAGAGCACGTCCGCAGCATCTGCCAGCACAAACCAAACACACTGACATGCAGAATATTGTGATGCAGCTCCGTAAAGTGTTGAACAAGACAACTACAAGTGGAATATGACAATAAAGAAGGGCTGAATATGTAAAGAAGGGGTCAGACTGGGATGTGATACTGTTACAAAGAAATCATCTTCCATGTAGCTTTTTATATATGCATATTAAAAATGTTAGGCTCTGCAGATCTCATTGTCCCTGATGAAGGTCGTGAAAGAGCCTGGTTGATGGATGCTCTTCCTGTAATATAAGACTCACTGCAGGTTCAGACTGTGAGATTAATGGATTCATTCCAGCCTTCTCATTAATAAAGACTAAAATCCTATCCAAAAATACCACACAAGCTTCTACATCACACCAGGGAGAAGAAACACCTGTTACCTTTAGTGTTTCCCTTATTATGCAACACAAGTTCCACAAAGAAAAAATGAGAAGTGCAATATTCTGCCAGTAATCACCTTCGGGTTGTTGGCATCAAACATGCCCGTAGAGAGGCCAATGAGGAGTGCGTTCTGGTGTTTGGAGCGCAGAGGTGAGACAGAGCCTGAGCGAGAGGCCAGAGATGAGGATGATTCATCCATGGAGGACTGGGCTGAGAGGATAGCGAGGGCGGCAGTGCGTCGGTGGGCCGGGGAACACAACTTAATAAATAGGGGCTTCTCATGCTGAGCTAAACCTGTAGAGAGGAAAACGAGGGCAGATTTAATTAAGATAATAATTACCCTGAAAAAAGTCGTCTTGGCTCACTACACATTAATCTCACCAGATGGTTCAGTAGCTTTCTCTGCAGGCGTCTCAGTCTCCTTGTTGCCTGTTGGTCTTGTACTGCCCTCTGTTGACCTATAATAGAAATACAACTTGGCTTCACAGACGTGCACGTTGCCTCTGACCATTTACTGCAAATTAATGTCAAAACGTTTGTTTATTGGAGCAACAAAACACAGGCGCTGCTCTTTTTAAACGAGTTTAAATTATAATAATGACTGAATCATCATTTTGGTATGAAAATGGCGAATACTCACATTTGCTCCTGGGATTGCTGCTGAGATTGCTGCACCCATGCCTGCTGCACACCGCTTAGGGGATGTGAGGTATGTTTAGGAGTTTCCTCCAAAATCACCAACTCCAAGTCTGTTGGAGCTAAAGGAATTTCAGACTCACTGGACATAACTGAAAATATACTTTGAAATAAACAGCTAAAAAGCTGATCAATATCAGGTACTAACCCTGAGTCTCAGTAAGGCTAGGTGGCAGTGTCGCTATCTCTACTGCAGCAGTCATGGAAATTTCTTGATGCGAAGCCACATCTGTAGCTGCACAGCTCTCAGCTTCTGCAGAGGGTAACACTTCTCTAGGTGTCCTCACAATGTCCACTTCATCTGTCACTTGGTTAGATTTAACTGAAGGAGACCAAGAGACAATAATGGACTAAATTAGGAGAGGAGTCTTCATGTCCCTCTGTGTCGCAGTAAATTCAGACATACTCTTGCAGTACATTTCTGTTCTCCTTCATGATTTCTGTAGTGACTCAAAACACACACGCGCACACATTTCAATAAAAATCTGCAACTCTGGGACAAACACAAGCAGATATTTTCTAAAATTAACATCTCAAAACTATTGTTTTGTGGTTATGTATACAGCAGAAGATAGAGCAAAATCTTTGGTACAGTTTAGTCACATTGTTAGAAATCCCATGATTTCAAACAGTGCAACAAGACCTGTTGTGCTTTCTGTGCTTACATTAACTCTGGGCCAGAGAAAACAATGCATAGCATGCGGCCTGTAGCTAAATGAACTTCTGTCATGTCAAGACTCTCTAAAACAAAACAAACAAACAAAAAAAAAAACACCAGGATGAGGTGAGAAAAGTTAAGTAACAAAGACTAACCAGGACTAGAAAAGTCATCCTCACATATGGTCACAGTCTCCAGTGGCTGGGTGAGTGGCTGAAGTTCTGCCTCCTGAAGTACCCTCAGCACCTGAGAGTCTGGACTCGCTCCCCACACCTTTCTGGGAGCTTCTTCCTGTAGCCCATCAATCTGTATAACTTCACCTGCTGTTTGCTCTGAGACAATAAACAGAGAGACAGAGAGAGAGATCCTCAGAGAGGGGTTATATGGAACTCAGCACTTGTTTTGACTCGGGGGGGGACTCACCGATGGTCATGATGGAGGTTTCCTCTAGAGTTTGTTGAGCTACAGAGAGGACAAGTGGAACTCCTGCTTCCCACTTCTTCCTGTCACCACCAGAGGATGGTCTACCTTCCGGAGATGCTGAAGTGGCTAATGAGAGAACATTAGAGAGGGAAATTCATCAAAACTGCCTTTTAGCAGAGGAACTCAGAGAGACTATTGAGAGTGAGACACACTGTCGCACTCAACAAATCCTGAATAGAACTGTAAATACACTTGTATACAGTTATTAATCTCTGGCTCTCTTCCACCACATGCATTTTGTCCTGTCACTCTCAACCCTGACCAGTCACAGCAGATGGCTGCCCCTCCCTGAGCCTGGTTCTGCCAGAGGATTCTTCTTGTTAAAAGTTTTACCTTCAATTGTCGCCAAGTGCTTCCTCATAGAGGGTTGTTTTGATTGATGGATTTTCTTTGCATTATTGTAGGATCTATACCTTACAATATAAAGCGCCCAGATACGACTCCTATATATACGGTGCTATATAAATAAAACTCAATCTAATCTGTTCAGTCACAAGGCAATTAAGAGGGCCTGAAAGCCTCGGGGTTCTGGATCTGGAGGCATGAATAAATGTGAAATCTAACTAGGCCTATTTGGTGCTTTGTAGACTAGTACGATGATGATGATAAGTACGATGAGGATATGATTTTAAAATCTATCCTTTGACACAAAGGAAGCCAGTGTAGTGGTTTAAGCATCGGAATAATCCACTTTTTTGGTGTTAGCGAGGACCGTGGCTGCAGCATGCTGTGTGAGCTGCAGTTGTCTGGTTGATTTTTTGGATGTATAACGACATTGTTACGCTGCTGTTTTTCTTTAGACAGAAATCCTTTCATTCTGATTATCTTATAAATGCAAGTATAGGCCGACCATGGATCCGGCAAACTGGGCTCTCAATGCTATCGATTTGGATGGGTGTTCTGGAACTTTGTTTCGTTACGCGTTTCATGTAATGACAATAAATGGATTCTGATTCTTTGTAACTGTTCTTAAATGTTGCTGTCAAAATTTAAGATTTCTAGCTTGATCTGAATCTTAATGTATCACCTCTTCTAGACAGGTGATGACTATTCTTAGGGGGCAACAAACACCTAATTACTTTTTTTTTAAAATCTGATTTCAGTTGTAGGAAAATCTGGCACATCTACTCACTAAATAGCAATAATGGCAAAGGTGGAAGTTGTCGTGACAGAAGAACCAATCAAAAGCCAGATGGTTAAAAATATGAGCCAATGAATTGTGTTGCTGCACTGACACTGAGAAGTGCACAACAATTCCAACAAAGTGAACTTACTGGTTTTTCTGAGGAACTAGCGTAGATTTTTTAAGTGCGCTGGTGGGAAGACTGAGTCATAATGAAGCTTAAGAGTCTTGTAACTTTGTGTATTAGATGTTTTGGGGTAAAACGATTTATGCACCTTATTTTTGGGAGGGAAACACCAAATGTTTTAAGCAGTTTTAATCACATTTAAATGGTGATTCAATCCACGCCGTTCTTAAGCCTCAAAGCTTTGGTTCTGTCCCCAATCATTTATAGAGGGGCTTCAAATAACTGCCTAGAAGTGTTACCAAGGTGGTTTGGAGTCGTGAGACTTTTCTATAGTAGGACTTTGGAACCAATGTTGTTACATTTTTGGCAAAGTGACAGTCATGACTTAATATTGCTGCACACTGTCTCAGTACCAAATGTTTGTTAGGGCATGAAACACACATACACAAAAAATATACAACGTTAATCTATCGCCAGTCAAACTAAACTCACTGCTTGTTGTGGCACAAGTCTCCTCTAAAGTTTGCTGAGCCAAAGGAAGCACAGGCAGTTCTGCTGCTTCCCACTTCTTCCGGTCTCCATTAGAAGTAGGGCGCTTGTCTGTATCAGGCTGGTCTTGGGTGGGAACAGGACCTGGTTCTGCAGGGGATGGAGGACATTCCTCCACCTCCTCCATTGGGCTTTGAGCTTTTAAGTTCTGGTTAAGTCTGCGCAGAATCTGCTTTTTCTCACTCTGTTACACAGAAATCGTTGAAGAATTTTTGTTTATATGATTTTTTTTCTTTTTCTTTTCAAACAACAAATGGTGTTGTTACTTCATTTACTGATTTTAACAACTAATCACCTCACCTGGATCACAGTAGCAGACTCTGGTTCAGGCAAGTTCTCTTTTAGTGGTGTAGTCTGTAAAACACAATGTACAAAATTCATGCAGCTAATAAATACCCCACACTACGGTGAGAGATGGTACACTCTGTAAATGTATACTGACTGCTCCAACGTTCTTCAGGGCAGCAGTCATGGATATAGGTGAGATGGAGGGTTTGGGTGAAGGCAGAGCTGGAGCTTTGGCAGCTGGTTCTGGCTGAGGGGTCCCCGGCTGAGGAAGAGTACTGTCAGAGGTAGATGATGTTGCTACAGAGGCCGCCACGCCACCCTTAACCCCTCGAGCTGCAAGCTTCCACGACAGACAACACACAAAATTAGATTATATTTCAACTAATGCACCACAGAGGTTTCTCCTGAGACATGCTAGAGTGGAAAAAAGAAGGAAAGCTTACATGGTCCTCCCAAGCTCTTTTCTCTCTCTCATGTGCTTCTTTCCTCTTCTTCTCTAGCTGCTCTTTCAGAATAGCGGCACGAGCATTTGCTTGGGCCTGCCAGGTACACGCACACAAACAATGACCATTCATGAATGTTACAGACGACTTGGTGTACCAGCACATTTCCATTTATATTATTTTTTTGAACATTCTTGTTAGGCTGTCCTCCCTCTTTCCTCCGTAGTTATGAATAGCTGTGAAGGCTGAGCACACTAAAAGAGAGAGAGGTCATCTCACCTCCACCAGTTGTCTTTTGAGGTTTTGTATATTATTGATTGAGATAGGAATTACAGATAGTCCTCTTTTCAGTTCTGGCTTCAAGTAGTTTAGTTTCTAAACATGGTTCAGAAGAAAAGTCTGATCACGTTAGCCCACTGCAGTACTGGCTCAATGTTTTATCCCTCTTTGTTTGTTTGGTGTCATTATTTTTGCATCATTAAGCATTCTCTGAACTGCAGCAAATTTGTGAAATCTCATATGTTGGAGCCATGGATTTAGGGGCTGATATCAGTACCAAAAATAGAGATCTAAAAAAGTAAATGTGCTCTGTGTTAAATGTGTGAAGTTGTAAGACTGAAGTGAGAAGTGCATCAACACATGTAACAAATCTCTTCAGTAGTGAAGCATGTGTATGAAAAACAGTGGTGTATATAAAAACAATGAGAAACACTAACGTGGGCGAGGAAATGACTTCCTGATGAGAATGACTTTTCTGCTGTGAGAACTGCTCCAAGTTGAGGAGAAACTTTAACAGCACTTAAAAAAAATACATTTTCATAGGGAGGCTAATAATTCTGTCCTCATCTGCAGCTTTGTTACTTCCTGAACAGACTGCAAGGAGCAAACAAAACCTCACAGCAGGCCTGATGAGCGCCTCACCCTGCCCGATTGTGTCCAAGCTGCGAGAGGCCTTTAAAGCCATGGAGGCAGCAAATATTAAATTAAAAGAGGATGCAAGAAGATCAGCTCAGATCATTTAGAATCTGCTCACGGAAAGAATAATTATGAAGAAGGAAGTGAAGGACGCGTTAAAAGAAGAAAGAAAGGGAAAAAACCATCAGGAACAAGAGGAAGCTGCAAATTTGAAGAAAGAAGCTGAGATTGTCACACAGAAACTGCTAGAAATGCAAGAAGGACTAGAAGAGGAACAAAAAGGAAGACTGAAGGCAGAAAGGGAAACTGGAAGAGTAAAAACAGGCTTTCACGAAATAATGAAAGCACTGCAAGAGGAGGAAGGGGAAATGTGTCAAACAATAACTGACACCCAGAATGCAAAGGAGGAAGTGGAAATTTTGAAGAATGAAATGTCAGAAGTGAAGGAAGGGTTAGAAAAGGAAAGAAAGAAAAAAAGATCAGGCACAAGAGGAAGCTGCAAATTTGAAGAAGGAAGCAAAAAATGTCATAGAGAAACTGCTGGAAGTGTGGAAAGAGTTAGACGAGGAAAAGTGGTGGCCGAGAAGGAATTAGAAAACGTAAAGCAAGAATTAGTGTCAGCACAGGAAACACGGAAGTACAGAATCTCCAAAATCTGATATTTAAAAAGAAAACTTCACAAAATTTGCCCATAATATTTATTTCCATCAATCCATGCATGCATGGGTTTAAAATTAGTAAGAATAACATGTTTCTTACAAGGGAAATTAAGAAAAAGAATCAAAGAAAAGAATCAAGCTCAAAATTACATGTCCTGACCTAGACATGGCAATTTTTCAGGAACAGTAAACAATGCCTCAAAGCCAGAGAAGCTGCTGTCAGCTCTAAATAATTTGTGTGCACACAGCGGAGCCTCTGAGGCCAGGTGCCATTCACGGCCCTCCCCTCCAAAACGAGACATGCATTGTTAGAGTTTTACTCATAAAAACTGCACCCAAGGGGACACCAACAGTGAGCACCTTGGGGTCTCTCCAGTGACGAAGAGCCAGCAGACAGTCATGAGAAATTCTCATCATAATGCTGAGATGTCTCACATCTAGATGTAGGAAGGACAGCCAGTGCTGAAAATCCCACATCCTCAATAGCCCCTGAGGGATGACAGATCACTGAAGCCGTCAGACCCGTTAAACGCAAGCAAGTCCTTAATGAGACCAATTTCACTTTGCGAAACAGAGTGAAAGTTTTCCCCACGACCATGCGACAGAAAATCCTGCAAAGAAGCAGAGTCTATTACGAGGCCCAGATATTCTATATCCTGAGTGGGAGACAGCACACTCTTGGTACGACTAATGCTGAAACCTAAGCCAAACTAGCTGTGTAACCATGCCTGGGAGTTTTTCCTCAGCTTCCTTCTTGGTGGAAGCGCATATTAGAAAATCGTCTAAATATGTTAACACTCTGAGCCACGCCGCCTGGGAGGGATACAGAGCCGCGCCGACACACTGGGTGAAAACCCTCAGTGTGAGTGCCAACCCTAACCCAAAGAGGGTTTGGTACTTGGAGGCTACACCCTGGAAGGCAAACCTGAGGAATTTCCTGTGCGCTGGGATCTGGGATCAAAGTGAACCAGTCACCTTGTCGAATAGATCGTAACAACACAACGTTTTAACATTCTGAATTTGTATTTTCTGAGGTGAGACTAGAGGGAGCGTAAATCCAGTATGGGACGTAAAGAACACCCCTTTTTCAGGATGAGGAAATATCTGTCTTTAAAATCTTTAACCCCTGGCAAAGGTTGTCAACACCGGTGGACGGACTACACATTTGCACCACTGCCCAATCCTTTGCAGATAGGGGGCCCGGGGGATTGAAGTCTAAAGCAGCGTCCAAATTCAGGGGCTGGATCCTTCAAAGGCCGCTTTTGTAGGCCGATTATGTCACAACAAGATGACAGAGGCTGTCCAAATTTAAAGGCTCCTCCAAATTTGGTCGACGAATGCGTCCTTTTCCCTGGATTTGAAGGATGGGTCCTTCAAATGAAATGAATTTAGAATTTAATCATTCGCTTATCTGAATTCCTTGATGTTGAAATGTGTTACACTTGTTTTAACAGCTTATTTTGTATAAAAGATGGCAAAAGTTTGGTCTCCATTTTAACAGCTTCTTTTTCCAAAGCTGTGCTTCGCATTGTCAGGGTTGCTATGCGACATGAGTGATGCTGAGGTGACGGCAGGTGACTCAGTTTAATACTGGTACAGGTGTGCCCTGCTCGGGTGAACGCTGCTCTGTGATTTCTGATTTTTCTTGTTTTTTCTCTTTTTTTGAACACACTGCACGCTTGGCATTACGCCTCTCTGCAACAGTCATGTGAAGTGCTTTTTTGCTTAGAACCACACACCCCTCTCCCTCTGAACTTACCCCCCAAGGCGTTGACGGGAGGTGAATAAATGGGGGAATGCTTACGCTCACTCATTTAATCAGGCTGTCATTTTAATCATTGTAAATGTTTTATGCAAATAGGATTATCAAATAAACATTGGATTTTGCAAAATGTAATTGCTATGTGCTCCTTCCAGACTCACTTTTAAAGCCTCTATCTTCTTCCTCCTGAGCTCTGCCTCCTCGCTGGATTCCTGGCTGTCAGAACCATCGCTGTCATACTGAAACACGCAGGAAGCAACAAACACACACCCAGGAGACAAAATGTCAGCAAGAACTGAAAACACCTTCATTATTAGCAGTGGAGCAATGTACCTTCTCTCCTCTGAGTCGAGCTTTGATCTGCTGGCGCTCATTGAAGTTCTGCAAGCGGATCTGCTTCAGCCTTGCCAAGTACTCCTGAGAACAAATACAGAAATGTTACATAAACACATGCAGGCACACAGGGTAGAGTACACATTCATACAAAAACAAACAGACAAAAAAAAAAATAACAAACCCAGAAGAGAAAAATAAAAAACAGATA
>VUQK01002030.1:4901-22370 GCA_015106715.1 Bujurquina vittata
TAACTAGTTTGATGCTGAAACTGATTTGGACAGGTTAAGACTGATGAGGTGTGTATAGCCTGTGGCAACTGTTTCAAGTAGTGTGAGTGTGGAACAACCCAGCCTGTCACCAGTGATGATTCTCAGCAACAGAGAATAGCGACATCAAGATATTTCCATCTTAATCATTCCTTCATCTGTCAGCTCCACCCTTAGGGGGGAACTGGCGGTGTCATTTGCCAATGCAAAGCCCACCTCCTGGGGTAATTAATATATGGAAGACCTGTTGTAAACACTTGTGATGTTAAGATTCTTGTTTCTCCTGTTTTCATTTGGGAGAAACTATTTGCATTTATACATTCATGAAGACATTTTCTGTTCTACTTTTTCTGCTCTCACTACCTTAACAGCTTGCAAAGGGACTGTTAGACAATTTAAAAAACACAACTTTAAATATTATAAATATTTTTCTGTCAACACTGGATTATGTTACTACTTGTAAGTAAAACAGTAGCTGGTAGTGACAAACCGCCATGTAATCATCAACTAACTCTAACATGCTCAGATCTTTCAGATCACCGTTTTTGCATTCTGGCCCACAAATCTACGTCTGTGGCTCTCATAGTGTCATTTTCAGCAGTAGCAGAACGATGTTTTCAGCTGTAACCTCTAAAAGCCATTATGCACTCACCAGACAGGAAAGGTCTAAAGTGGGTGATAGAGCATATGAACAAATGTACTGAGCCACCTACACATTACACTGACAGGAGGCACTTGGCCATGGCCATGAAGCTCCCTGTGCATAGCTGCGCTGATGTTAATGAAGATGACGAAGTGTATGTGAGTGTGCATATTTTCACTCACAGTGCATCTCACTCTGTAAGTTGACATGGTCTCCCACTTCATGGCTTCTTTGCTGTGGTTCCTAAATGCCGCCACTTTGCAATAAAAGCATTTACACTTGATCGTGGAATATCTAGGAGGAAATAAATTTCACAAACTGACTTGTTGCAAAGATGCCTTCGTATTACTGTACTTAAGAGCAACACATTCTTTCACAAATGTTTTTAAAGGGAGATTACATGTTTAGGGGCTTGATTTAATAAACCTCTTTCAAAGGTTAAGAGATTGTGTGGTGCAATATTTTTGTCCGTATTATATGTTTCTCGTGGCTGGGATCAGATGTGTTGCTCCAGAGTTGTTAAACACCAAAAACAGAGGCAAGCAGAATTTTTTTTTCAAAAAAAGAGTCAGTGTTATATTTCTTAAGTAAATTATGTGATTTATTTATTTTTTTATATTATAACTTACTTTATGTTTTAGATTCATTACTTTGGTAAATCAGTGTTGTTCAGCTAAATTGCCTTCAACAAGGAGGGACAAGACAGAAGAACGCTATTCTGATTTTCTGAGACGGATAGCTGTATTCATCTCACCTCTGCTCCTGAGGGGCTCCAAATCAAATCTGTTTTTGATACGGTTTTATTTTGGTTTGACATGCTGGTGCATCATTTGGCACTTATGAATGTTATACAGAACACACAGAAAACCTGAAGCAAAGGGGTGTCAATGAGGACTAAAACCAAGAGCAGCTAACAGGAGTTCAGTTGGCAGGAAGATGATCAGAAACAAGCCGGCTAATTTTAGGGAAATATTTCTTTTGGATTAAAGGTCTGGAGAGAGACCTGTTGTACTATAACCACCTTGTGTCACACAACTAATCGTAAAGGAAAGCTTCTCTGAGACTCCAGTAACTTTGTCTAAGCAGCAGTAGCTGACATCATGCTCACTCAGTAACAAAACATATTTTGGTTATCACCTGTGATACCATGCAGTATACTATAATACTACTGTATATATTATTGATATACTATTTCATAAAATAAGTATTATAAAAAAAAGAAACAATTACATAAATACCGGTAAACTATAACAATAATTGTCACATTATTAAATGTAAATGGACTTGTTCTTATTTAATGCTTGTCTACTTTGAGCACAGAGCACTTTATATAATATGCCTCATTCACCCATTTATAAAAGCACTTCCTTCTACAACCAATTGCTTTCTATCCAACATTCACACACATTCATACTCTGACGGCTGCATCAGAGAGCAACTTGGGGTTCAGTTTCTTGCCCAAGGACACTTTGGCACACAGACTGGAGTAGCCAGGAATCAAACCACCAACCTTCCAACTGGTAGGTGATCTGCTCTACCTCCTGAGTTACAGCCACCCGTAATAATGTCTGATAATTATAATTTCTTTGTTAAGAGTAAAATAATAAGTGAGCCTTGATTAACTATGTCATGAACTGCTGTGGCAGGCAAACTTAAACACTCAAACGCTCAGCATTATTGCTGCAAAACACATGGAAACCAGAAACTCACTCACTGACAGGAAGGAACTTGGAACTAGACACAACCAAATTAAAACACGAAATAGCAGAAAAAGTGTAACCACAGAGTTGACACACAAGGCACTGGGGAGCCAGAACTCAATATGTAAACAATAACTAACAGAACAGGAAACTGTGAGAACAGAACCAAAAGGAAGTAAAACACAAAATGCTGGTCACACGGCCCAGGACCATGACGAACTATCATATTTATTTAAATTAATCAAAGACTATAACATTAACAATACTGAAACTTGATTGTGAAACATTGCCCAGTTATTTCTGTTTTGTATATATCATAAAATCCATAAAATGTTTAGCTAATTATCAAGGTTATATAACTGATCTCACTAAAAATATAACAAAAATTATGTATTTAAAAAAAAAAACAAGCATTTTAAGCACTGTTAAAATGAATGTTAAACAGAAATAAAAACACATAAACTTAGTATGTTTTAATATGCTGCCTTCCTTTATCCAGTAATTTCCAATTAGTTAAAATAACAGGGTAATTAATATAATTTTTTGTTAATTAAACTGAAGATTGTCACTGATTCAAGACATTAAAACTGACAAAACATGTATTCTCATTTAGTTGAGATGGTAATACTGTGCATTTCTGTAATGTCATTCATTCGGTGGCCCTTAATGCATGATTCGCTCTATTACCCTCATATTTTTGAAATTTAGTTTTTAAATTAATATTCCATTTTTATGTAAATCACCAAACAGCATTTTTAAAGCTTCATTAGTTTGTTGTACTAATTTGACGTTGTGATGTGCTCCAGTGGCTGACCACATTGATGAATTTTTCGTGTGCCATAGGATTAAACTCTCACAGCACAAAGTCAAAGCGGACTCCTTGAGTCTCCTTCAATATGACCGAAACTGCAAAGAAAAATAAATGAAGAGATAGTGACGTGCTAAATGGGTTCAAATGTATGTCGCAGTAAACCATTACAAGGTCACTGATACATTTAAATGCTCCAGAGTAGAGAGAAAGAGAGGAAGGATTGATTGAACAGATTCAGCGTCCTGCTCTTCTCATTAGACTCATTTCTCAGATGCCTGGGGTTAATTACCACACACACACCTCACGCTGTTGTTCCACTTACATCATAATTACTGTGGCAAAGATTGAGAACAATCTAAAGCTCATGATATGAGGCCTTCCACCATCAACCAGCCACACATACACACACACAAACGCGCACACATATACGTGGGGACATTCACACACAATGTATATACATGAACGCACAAGAATCACCATCAATATTTTCTGCCCGAATCTCCCCATTTATTCCCAAATCCCCCTCCCTCCCCAGGAGCCAGCTGTTTTTGGGATTGATTTCATTTATTTAATGATGGCTGTGCTAATGACCCTGTGCACGCGGCTGATGGTGTCACAGACACCACAACATTTCAGGAATGAGGATTGGATGAGGGCCTGGAGAATAACGGGTGGGTGATATTGAAGAGGGCACAGCGAAATAAGGAGGAATGAGGGAAGCTGGAGACTCCATGTATGCAGGCGATCGTTGTCTTTCTCAAACAAACAAGGGCACAGGATACAGCGCTGAAATTAATAACCACTCTGTGGACTAATTCTCACAGTGTGACACAGATGAAAGAGACCCATGAACCTTTCATCAAAGACTGATAGCTGGTTATGGCTCTAGTGGATATTTGTTTTCTGCAGCTGCCACACATAGCAAATTTGGAGCAGAAGCTAAGTATTTAAATTGCCATTGTTTATTTATTTAGTAATATTAGAGAGCGTGAGAGCAAAATAGGCAAAGTTGAAGGATGGAAGGATGGCATTCTTTTTATTAATAAAATAAATCTAATTCAGCATCACCGTGTCGCGTCTAAGGTAGCACAAAAGTCCACAACCACTGTAGACAGTTACTGTATGTCTATTCACTGGCCCAGAGTCAGCAGTCACCATATATTTAATATTTTAAATAAAAAATGTTATCTTTAGAGTTCTATGCAACATTTTCTTTTTTGTGATTTCTTCTGTATAATTTCTTCTGTGGTAATGTTGCCGCCCATACAGCCATCACCACTGTACCCCTTTTAATATGTTGCAGCACAGTTTACTGTGTCAGTCCAAAATCTGCCGTAGGTGTTTATCTGGATTGAGATCTTGATATTATGAAGGCTATAGAATATGATTCAAGTCATTTTCATACTCAAACTATTCATTCCACTTCCATAGGAATAGAGGTGTTACATCACAGGATAAATGCAATCCCTTGTAACAACTTTGCATTGATTGTCGTGACTTTTCCATGTGCGAAGTGGACCCTAACATGGCAACAAAGTACCACAGTATAACAGAATCACAGGATCCCACAGTGTAGGGGTCAAGGGTTGAAGTTATGACTCTAATGTCTCACATGTCTGTAAATTACTGTTATTACTATATATATAAACCTTCTTGATATTTTACCAGCTTATAAAAAACAACAACAACAACAAATCACATGCATTTAAATGAAACGACTGTCATTTTGTCATCGTCAGTGCAGCTTGATAGAGTTGTTTTATGGATATTTTTTTCCTTGTAAAGAAACAGGAGAAAAGAAGAAAATAAACAATTCAAAGCTTCTAATATTTTTCTACTATTTTTTGCTACCTAGAGGCAACAAAGAAGTCAGATTTTAACTAGAGCCAAAGAAAAATCAGTAACATTGTAGTAAACTTGCTTCAGTTTAACAGTTTTGGTGATTGGGATGCCATTTATTTAAGCATTACAGGCACTTTTGTTCATCATATAGTTAGAAATAAAAATGCATGGCGTTCTGTCCAGTCAGGTATGGGAGACCTGTTGCTTTTACTAAATATTGACTGATAATGCTTACTGTTACAGTATGTGACCCTGCTGAGGTCCATTCTGAGCAAGGAAAATCCCTGATTTTGCAAAATTTACACAAGCTGTCTTCCTGCATGTTTTAAAATCTGCTAAAAGTGGAAGGGGTCCTTTGTTTTCCACCAAGTGATGTGATAAGCGTGATGAGATAAATTGTGATAGCTGTACAGAGTTACAGTACACGACATAAATTATTTAGCATTTGCTTTACAAACATACACTTTATTCCACTATTACATGATCATTCTTGTGTGGCTTCAAGACCTATCACAGTAGACTGCTGATTCAAACTTGAAGTAGGAATCATTTTCAGAAGAATGTTTTTGTTGTTTTTAATTAGGTTATTGGACTTCTGTGCCAACCTCAGTTTGTTCATAACTAAAAAGCATATGCGCACATGGCACCAGGACCCTCTAGGACAGAGGTTGATGACTGATTTTGTAATTATCAGATCTGTGGCTGTATGTCTTAGACACTCGGGTGAAGAGAGGAGCTCAGCTGTCAACTGATCATTACCTGGTAGTCAGGTGAATTAGGTGGTGGGGAGGATGGTAGATAAGTCTGGAGTATTTGGCCCTAGTCTGCAAGATTCCAAATCCAGCTCTGCCTCAGTTGGGTACCCTGAGTATGAATGGACCATCTTGAATTAGCAAGTTTAACACCAGAGGCAGCAGACAGCAGGAACCAACAGGGCAAGCAGAATGCAGCTCTGACAGTAGCTGAAGCAAAAACTCTGGTGTGGGAGGATTTTGGAGTGCCTCAGGAGTATGGTGTATCTGGCCCCGGTACACCTGCAGTAAGAGCATAGTCCACATTGCTGGCAGTAAGTCAGACTTGTTCCTGATGTGTGTTGGACTTTATCAGGACTGCCCTTTGTCATCCATTCTGTTCTTAATGTTTATGCTTATTTCGAGAGATAGCCAAATAAGAGAAGGTTTACATTTTGATGACCTCAGGATCTCATCTTGGGTTTTTACAGATGCTATGGTTCTTCTGGCTTCATCAGGCAGAGGACTCCAGTGTGCACTGGACCAGTTCACAACCAAGTGTGAAGTGGCAGGAATAAGAATTAGCACCTCTATTCAACACTCTGAGGCCATGGTTCTCAGCTGGAACAGGGTGGGGTGCCCACTCAGCGCCAGAGACGAGTTGCTACCCCATGTGGAGGAGTTTAAGTATCTGTGGGTCTTGTTCACAAGTGAAGAGCAGGGGAAGCAGGAGATTGAGAGATGGACTGGGGCTGTGTCTGCAGTGATGGGGATATTGTACCAGGCCACTGTAAGGACAGAGCTGAGGGTGAAAGCAAAGCTGTTGATTTCCCTACTCTTACCTAATGTCATGCATTCTGGGTAATAGCTGAAAGAATGAGACTACAGATACAAATGAGCTTCCTCCAAAGCATGGCTGAGCTACCCCTTCATGATGGGCTGGGGAATTCAGTCATTTGGGAAGAACTGAAAACTCAGCCACTACTCCTCCACATTGAGGCCAGTTGAGGTATTAAAGGGATCTGACTAGGAAGGCTTTAGGGCACCTTCTGGGTGAGGTGTTCTGGTCATGTGCTATCAGGAGGAAGTCCATGGCTAGACCCAGGTCATTCTGGGAAAACCTCAGATGAAGTGGAGGAGGTTGCTGGGGAGATGCAGGTCGGGGTTTCTCTGATTAGACTGCTGTCCCAGTGACCTGATCCTGGATAAGCAGCATAAAATTGATGGATTGATGTTTTTGTTTTGTTTTGTTAAGCTACTTAACACTGGCCTATTAATCATTCAAGCATAAAAAGGTGCCTAACTCAAGTGTTGTGTCTACACAATTTTAAATTCAGACACAGGAATGGTACTAAAAATGCCTTCGGATTCTAAATCAAAGAACATGTGAAGAATAGATGTTGTGCTTCTGAAAAGGTGATTTAACGCTATGCAAAGGATGGAACTAAGCTGCATCAGAAACAACACCACAGACAAATAGCTTGTGTATTTTTTAAAGGTAACAACAGTTGAGAAGCATTGCTACTACCAGACTGAGCATAGAGGGAGGTTGGATCTGCTCTCTTTAAGAATAAAGGGAATCATAACAAATCGACTTTTGTTAAATTGTAGAATTGCCCAATATACTCTATTTCAGTGTTTGTTTGCACATTTCAATAAAGTGGTGCACCCATTTGACAAGCAAAATAGAAAGAAATGAGAGGTAACTAAAGAATTTTACACAATACTTTACTTTGATATTTTAGCATTCTCATACTCACTTATCCAGCACTCATATGCCGCAACATACAAACAGACTGATTTGCTGTTAGAACACACACTACTATAATACATATTTTAGCTTACACAACTGAAATATTTACTCCAGCAACTGCACTATATTGCCAAACGTATTCACTCACCCATCCAAATCACTGAATTTAGGTGTTCCGATTACTTCCATGGGATTTATAAAACCAAGCACCTAGGCATGCACAAACATTTGTGAAAGGGGTCGCTCAGTGAGCTCACTGGTTTCCAGCATGGTACCATGACAGGATGCCACCTGTGCAACAAATCCAGTCATAAAATTTCTTTGCTACTAAATATTCCACAGCCAACTGTTAGTGTTATCATAACAAAGTGAAAGTTTTGGGAATTGCAGCAACTCAGCCACAAAGTGGTAGGCCCCGTAAAATCACAGCGCAGATGCTGAGGTGCATATTGCAACTTTTGATAACTTTCTGCAGAGACAGACCTTGCTACAGACCTCCAAATTTCACGTGGCCTTCAGATTACCTCAAGAACAGTTTGTAGAGAGTGTCATGGAATGGGTTTCCATGGCTGAAAAGCTGCATCCAAGCCTTATATCATCAAGCACAATGCAAAGCAACAGATGCAGTGCTATAAAGCGTGCCACCACTGGACTCTAAGGCAGTGGAGAGATGTTTTCTGGAGTAAAAAAATCACATTTCTTTGTCGGCAATCTGATGGACAGGTCTGAGTTTGGTGGTTGCCAGGGGAACGGTACTTGTTTGACTGCATTGTGCCAAGTGTGAAGCTTGGTGGAGTTGGGCTCAGCCCCTTAGTTTCAATGAAAGGAACTCTTAATGAATTCGCATACCAAGACATTTTGGACAATTTCATGCTCCCAACTTTGTGGGAACAATTTGGGGACAGCCCCTTCCTGTTCCAACATGACTGCGCACAATAGTGATGGGAATTCCGACTCTTTTCAGAAAGCCGGCTCTTTAGGCTCGACTCCCAAGTGGCTCCTCAGATTTTACTTTTAAAAAAATGTGTAAAATGAATTACTAATGTAAAAACATACATTATATTAATTGCTTCTTTATATACGCAACATATCTGAATACAAATTATAAAACAAAATGTAATTCCCCCAAAGCACATCCAGACACAAGTGGTTTCCTCAAACTGATGAATTTATTAAAATTCAGCACATGAAAACTAAATAAAAGCGATAGACAAAATAACAATTAACTCTTGAGAAAATGAATGACAAATATTAACATTAAAGACTTGCATACTCAGTAAATAACAAAATACAGACGTAAACATGTACATTCCTCGTTGGCTGTGTGCTTGCATAAAGGAATTAGGCTTAATTTCTTCCCGATAGCCTCCTTTCTCTCCTCTGCCCAACTATTGATAATCTTGCAGCATTACTTCTGCCTGTCTTCTTCAAACCTTTTTTACACCCAACACCCGACAATGCCCTACAACGCCTTACAACGCCCTCCGGTAGTGACAGGTAGCACTACACATAATAAACTCAAAGGAAACACTAGCAAAAATTAAATATAAAAAAATGTGGCAGTTACACAAAAGATTGGCACTCAGAAAAACCAAGGCCCTTTGAGGGGTTGATCCTCTTTCTCCTACCCGACATGACCTGTTTTGTTCTAATTGCACTGATGGATGAATATGTCTGTGTATATGTCTGTGCAGGTTGTTTGTGGAGCCTGCTCAATATGAAATTTTAACTTTGCAGTCCACACTCTGCCTGTCTATCAAATTAAAATGTGCCTAAACTTTACTACATTTTCTGTCACTCATTTTCCTCACCGTTCCATGTGTAGCATCTATACGTAAAGCACAACTTCCTGTAACTATTTACTGTCTCTAAGCAATCTTTGCAAGAAACTCTCCCTCTCTGGTGTTTGTGTAATCACTACACGGTGTGTCCGTGGCCCCTCCTGTCTCACTCAGTGTGATGAGTATAGAGGCTGCCTTCTTAACCAATCACAAGCAGCTTCCACACACACACAAAAAAACCCCAAACAAACCAAAAGGCTCTTATAGCCGGATCATTCGCAACAGACTCATCAGTAGTGCACAAAGCAAGGACCATAAAGACGTGGATAAGTAAGTTTGGTGTGGAAGAACTTGACTAGCCTGCATAGTCCTCACAACCTTGTGGAAAGCTTCCCAGAAGAGTTGAAGTTGTTATAGCGGCAATAGGTGGGCCAACATTATATTAAACCCTATACTTTTGCCAATATAGTGCATCTGTGGTCTCCCACTTTTGCTATAGCCGTTTGAGTCAAAATGTGATGCCTCCCCTAATATATAGACTATGTGCCCTTATTTTTAAAACACATATAGCAACCAAATAATAACATCACAGCAGCACAGTGGCGTGATGGCGCTGCTGCCTCACAGCAAGAAGGTCCTGGATTTGAATCCACCATCTGGCCAGGGCCTTTCTGTGTGGAGTTTGCATGTTCTCCTGATGTCTGCGTGGGTTCTCTCTGGGTACTCTAGCTTACTCCCACAGTCCAAATGCAATTAGGGTTAGAACCCCAAATGTGAATGGTATCTGTTAGTCTGTGTTAGCCTTGTTACAAACTGGCGACCTTTCTAGGGTGTACCCCGTCTCTCGCTCCATGGCAGCTCTAATAGGTTTCAGCCCCCTACCCCGACAACCCTGAATTGGGTAAGTATAAGGAAATGGATGGATGGAGGATGGATGGATGGATGGATGGATAATAGCATCACACATACTACCACTGCATTTTATGTCCTTGCTACCTTTTACAGATACTCCTGCCAGTAGCAGCTGCAGAGCATATCATCTTTAAATTATTTGCCAGTAAATGTGCAGCTGCAGTGTGTTCCCATCCATGCCTGAAGATTGCACACTACAAATAAATGGAGATCAAGTGCTTCCCACCACCCCTGTACTACACAAACACTTCACACAAGTGGAATGGGCTGCTATTGGCATATGGATAAAAACATGACGTAATAAAAAATGTAGTTTTTCCAATGGAATTTATTTATCAAGACCAGAATTTTGATATGCAAGTGGCATACTAGTTGTTTTGGGTTGAACGTTCAATCCGTACTGTGACCCTTTCAATGTGCACGTCCTTTCAAATGGCACATTTACATCAAGCACTGAGCTGCTTACAGACAGTGTTCTTTTTTGACAGGATGTGAACAGCACTGATCATAAAAATCTACAGAGCAACATACTGAACTTGAGGAAAAACTGTAGTGGCTTGATTGTCATCATTTGAAAATGGATAGCAAAGTGTACTCTTGTAATATTACAGTTAATGCAGGATTACACACTGGCAGGGCTGTGGGCAGATACTGTATATTACACACTGCATCTATCTTTCTAGATAACATTAAAAACTGTGTCAAGCTTAAACGTAAGAAACTGTCAGCTGCTGAAATTCCACCTACACATGGCCCTGACACTGTCCATCAGACCTGGAGAATGCTCAACTAATAGGCAGGAAAAACCAGGGGATCTGCTACCTGTCTTTCTTAGTGTGGTAGGTTTATTCCTAAAAATATATTAAATGTCGAGACTGTTTTATTATTGGTTTCCTTTCCCTTTTTGTAATCTTGGTCAAAACGCTACAGTAATGACAGCTTCAGAAAATCTAGTGATAATGTCAATGTATCAGTGTTACACTTATAAATAGCTGCAGTATTGATGGAGAGATAAATTAACAATGCTGCCGTGTTCATACACAACACACACAAAAAGGGGAAAACAATACAAAAAGATGTTATTTTGTAGCGCTAGAAAGCTCGACATTAATTAATGTCAAGGCATGTCTACCAAATCTCTTGTTACAATCCCTGATTAATCCAAACAAATTTATTTGTCATTATATGTTCTGCTCTTATTAAAACACAAGATATAATTTTTTTCTCATTTTACCTCATGTTTCTTAATTTGTCTCATCATTTAATGGCCCCACATTATATTGTTAAAGAAAATATGTTTATTCCTAAAAATGGAATGTCAGTCTTCCCTGGAAGGTTTGGCATATCATTAATGGTTTTATTAAACAGTCGTATAAGTACTTCCCAGAAAGGACCCTAAGTATAATGCCCACTTTTAAACTTAGACATTTATCTCTGCCTTTCTCATCAGTTTAACTTGCCCTTCAAACTGATTGCTGTCAACCAAAGTGATTTATACAAAATAACACAAGCACATAGGACCAAACAGCTGTAAAATTAATGAAATTCTCATCTTTCTTACCTCTAATTTTTTGTTTTTGCTTATTAGAAAATACTAGCAGGGTAATTTGATGAACTTTGTTGTCTTGACATTTAGCCCCAGAAGTGTAATGTAAACCTTATAGAGCCACTATGATGTGAAAAATTAGAAAAGTCAAAAACCCGACAACCCTAGGCTGCTAACATCATATCGATGAGAAATGAATTTGGCCGCTGAACTCAAATGACAATCCATGTGAGCAATATTCTAAATACTAATTTTCAAGATCCATCTATCCATCCATCAATCAGAATCCGAATCAGAATTCTTTATTGATCCCAGAGGGAAATTTCTTCCAGTTATCCTTTTTAGAGCCGCAGGGGCAGTGAAGAGCAGGTGAAAAAGTTCTTTAGGACAAGTTTATTTTGTTCTCAAACAAAAAAGAAAATACATATTCATGAATATTGCATATCTATTCACATTATTACGCATTTAAATGGTTAGAACATGTTACTGTAATGTACAAAAAAACTCAAAATAAAATTAATCCACAATATTCCAAAAGTATCCCATGCCAACATGTTCTTGTCAGTGTGAATTCCTAATGTCATTTTAAAAAGCTCTTAATAATGTTATTATTACTGTGACCTTCAGATCGATCTATTGACCTTGAAGAGAGGTCAAAGGTGGAATGTGAAAATTGAAATCTTTATATGGTGCTTTCTATATGTTGACAATACACACGACACTTTCTTAGTTATAAGGTCTTTTGTCCATTTTAGACCACAAATCATTGAGTTGACCTGGAAGACCTTGCTGGATGTACGCCAAATGTTAATGAATTGTTTACATGACCACACTCTTCAACCCTACAAAGTTGTATCAGAATTAATTCAAAGCTTTTCAAGCAATCATGTTTACAGACAGAATGACATGCATGCACGCAAATGCTGCCAAAAACAGATGCTTCTAGGCAGAGGTAAATATTAGGTTTAAAATATATATGATTAAATAATGCATATATCTGAGCAATTCATTTCTGCTTCAGATCAAAAGGCATGATAAACTACACATTGCAAACACTTGCATCACTATATTTATTGGTGAACACAATTTCTGACTAAGTCTACACTGAAACACTCTCTTTGAAGAACGATGTCCTTATCCGTTGTTCTGTAGGTAAAGGAGCATTTTTTTTTAAATGCTACCAAAAACTGAACAGAACAGCCTCATGCCCAGGTACGATTTTCTTTATTTCTTGCTTACACTAAATGGACAATTCAGACTTAATCATCTAACAGATTTTTTTAACCAATTTCCAACAAATTGACATTATTTAGTAATAATTTATTATGATTATCATTATTATTACAATATTTCAACGACTGTAACAAAAGAATTTCCCAAATATTGATGTGTTCCTTAACTTATTTATATGTATTTTTTATCCCTGTGTTATTTCCTTCTCTTTCTCTTATATCTTTGGTTTATATACAGTATATGTTTCAAGATGTTTTCTGCCAGGAGTCAAAATATATGCAGAACTCTTTGGTTCCTGTACTGTCAATAAATGTTGAATATTTAAAACCAATGCAGTTGTCAAAAAGACTTCAAGCTTCCAAAATTACTTAAAGTCAGCCAAAATGTTACACACCAGGCCAAAACGAAATGCAGTACAAACATTTATTCATTCAATTTTCAATTCAATTCTAATTTATTTATGTAGCGCCAAATTACAACAAACAGTCACCTTAAGATAAAGTCGCACACATACTCAGGCACACTCTGAGGAGATAACTGATTACTACTGAGTCTGTTTGCTGGCACCAGCAAAGAGCTAGCCTGTAGCTTAGTCTAAAGATTCTGGTTAGTCACAGCTCAACGACTCACTGCAAGATCTCAGCATCTAGTATAAGTCATCAATTAGTATCAACTCACCTCTGGCCCATAATGCAGGGGGGCATTAGCATTATTTAGTGTTCAAATGGTAAAACTTCTGCTGCTTGCACACCCATCAACATGGTGTGGCACACAAACACAGATATATTTTTGGTTGGGTGTAGGATGGAAGTGATGGATGTGTGCTTTAGTGATACAATATATTACTGTGGTGATCATGTTGCAACAAATGATCATTACTTATTTCCTGTTGTACTATCACATAACAAGCCATTCAATCATTCATGTCTGAGCATACCACAAGAATACAGTTTTTCTAGATCTCAATTCCATCTAAAAAAGGAGATGTGCCGTTATTTAAAGTAATCAAAGTGATTTATGTTGCTTAAGCTACTGTCTCAGTAATTATGCATTTAAAGTATTCAAATGAAGCTGAATAATTTTTGGAAATGAATACAAGGAATGCTCAAAAATTTCTGTGAGCAGGTCCATAATAGTCAAGGTGATCCTCATGAGTATGCCGTGCACTGTACACTTCAACATCAGCAAGCATCATCTTCTTTTTCATCACATGTGATAAAAGCTGGGTGTCCAGAGATCACCGTTTCCAAAAAGGCTAACGTTGGGAAGATGCTTGTCATTTGTTTGAAAATTCATTGGTTGTTCACAGTGAAATCATCCCCCAGGGTGACCTTTATGAGTAAAGAAAATTGGCATAATATCATGGAATTTATTTCAGGGTGAGGACAGTGTAATTGCGATGTAAGATAATTCCATTTTAAATGCATTGCCATGTTCTTTGCGGCTTTTGAGAGCTACCCTAACTTTATGTTCAAAAGCTGTGCAATGATATTGTCAAGACATTTCACTTGACATATTCAGAAAACTCTTTACAGTAGTTTTCCACCCAGCTTATTATTCATTTAGTTATTCCAACATCTGTGTTATTAAACTGCATGCCTACATAAGAGTGATGTCGATGTTACAGAGAGGTGGGGGTAGTGGAAAAGCACTATTTGATACAAGTGTTTATGAAGTGTAGAATAAGCAGAAGAAAATCAATTGTAGGATGGGGATAGCAAATAAAATTAATATACAAATTAACAGTAATTACTGCCTGAATAGCACACTGGTGAACCGAAAACAGGGAAATAATAGCATTTGGATTTGAATACATGACATTACACAAAAAGTTTAAGCTCAGTATTTTTATGCTATCTTAATCTGTCTTTTTCAAGTGCGATATCTGTGGGGGGGGGGGGGTTCTCCTCACCATTAATTTTCCTTCACATATAAGCTTGATTTTTATTAGATATTTGAGAAATCCAAGAAAAACTGAAAAACTCTTATGAGTTCATCAAAACTGTCAGAAGATTCCAAGGAGACCAACCAGTCAGTTCACTTAAAGCATGACTGAGCATTTGTTATTTTAACATTTAATCCTCGATCTTATCAAAGCTCTCTATGAGAAGGTGAGTGTAAAGATGAAACTGCAGATTTAATTGTTTTGGTTTTGTATCTGTAGCAGTGATCTATATTTATTTATTTATTTATTTGCATATTGAAAAAAAAACAAAAAAAAACAACAAAACAGATTTCCTGAAAGTACAGTGATTAAAATTAGGGATGTGTGCAACTAGTCAAATGTTGCCCATGCTAGTGGGTGCAAAAAATATTAGTCAGTTAAAGATCTAATTTTTTATTAATTACAATGAAAGTTTCTGGTTCAAAGATTTTGCAATACCACTGGCCAATAATTGGGGATGCAGCCCGGACAGACGGCTGTGCCTCCTTCTCTCTCAGTTTGTGAAGTTGCAAATGAGTGGAAAAGCAAACAGATAACAGCCATGCTAGCTGGCACAGTTCTGCAGCACTTTGATATCAAAATGAGTGAGCGTTTGTTGGCTTACTCAGAATAAACTGGATATAACCAAGCAACTGAAGCTGTTTAACCATATTCTGCACTGGGGTGTGGATCCTAGTACGGAGGGTAGCGCTGCTAGCACAGCTAGCCAAACTCTGCAAACGAATCTGACATCTGGCAAAATTATACATGGTGCAAAGTGCTGCAGTTTTCAGTGAAATTTAAAACATAATTTGATTAACAAAGCACGTGATTAACAGTTTCATATGGCTATTGTTGAGCTATCTGTTAGAGTTTCTCTCTATGATTAGTCTTTAAGTTTATTAATTTTATTATAATTATTGCTTGATTGAGTTTTTTTTTCGTTATTGTTTCTGCTTAGTGTTTGTCGTATTGGAAAAATTCAAGTGTTTCTGAAAGCTGAGACATTGCACTTCACACACAACATAGGGTTATTACGGTGTATGTTGCCTGAAACCTGCAAATGGCGGCACTTTTGAAGCTCACGAGCTGGACGGTCTTCGGTAAATCAAGGGTTAATGTTTTACTTCCAGTCTGTGATTGCCTTATAATGTTCACCTGTGCTTAGTTTTCCCAGCTGTGTCCACTTTCCCTAATTAGGAATTAGTTTGTATATTTGACTTTTTCTCACAATATCAATGAAATGTTAGGGACATGTAATTAAGACCATGCATTTGAGTCTGCTCCCTGCTGAACACTGACATGGACAGTTTTTTCTTCCACTGCAGTCACATTCTAAACACAGAACAACCTTGAAATCACTGAGCTGTATATACACTTATGGAAGTGCATCCCTCAGGCATATCTGTATATGCCATTAAACAGGCCTTCTTGTTTTTATGAAAATAACAGAGGATAGTGCATGCCTCTGTTATGCACTTTCTCTTTTGGCTTTAAACCATAATAGTCATTGTGGTCTTGAAAAAAATCTCGTGCGCTCGGCACTCCAACTCATTGCCTGATTTATTATTTGACTCAGGGATACCAATCAAATCCAAGCAGAACCATATACATGTAGAGGAAACCCAGAGTACAAAGATCACTTTTAAAAGGGAGCATGAGAACTCAAGAACAGTTCAGCAGTGCCTGCCTATCAATTCTCACTTAACAATTTGTCAGGCTCCACCTTGTCAGCACAATTTTGCACATAGGTTTTTACAGTTTTTCTATACTGTAAAACCTCTCAAAAGAAATTTGTGTAAATTCAAGTGATTATATATGTTCTTTTTTCCATCTAGATTTCTTGTCAAATTCTGACTATTATGCATGTATTGTTGTTGTTATCTTGCCCACCGACAGGTGGCGGGATGTTATGTTTTCAGTTGTGTTGGTCTCTCTCTGTTTATGAATGGATTTTGGTGAAGATTTCTGGATAAGTTCTGTCATATGGCAACCTTTGCTCATGATCAAAGGATCATTCTGGATCTAATGATCCAGAATGCTGAAAATTATAGTATCAAAAAAGTATTCACTCCTGTAAAATAAGAAATAAAGCTAGTGACATGCAAGTAAGACCAAAATATAGCTGAACCTGATGGAGTATGACAACATCAGGTGGTATCTATTGCAGCGTAGTATCGGTACACAGAAAATTTTTAGTGGGTGAGGTATGCGCTCTACTGAGTGCCCTTCTAGTTCACTGTAAAATGATTGTCAAGGCACAGCGTGGAGTCCATTAACTTGCGGTAAGCTTCCCATTAAACTTGCAGAATAGTAGATGGGTAGCATGATAAGAAATGTATTGCATTGGCTTCTCTTCATTGCCAAATATAAAATGACTTTATGTAATACATCAGTATGAAGGGGGAATACCAGACTTTAAGGTAGGTGGCCAACGCATCTGCCAACAATGAGGGAAGTGAGAATAAGGCTTTGTTTGTGCAAATTATGTAATTCACTAAGACTATTCTCATATGCCAGGAATGGCCATCTTCTTGTGTATGTATGTATAATGTAATGTATAATGTATGTATAT
>VUQK01002031.1:4375-15957 GCA_015106715.1 Bujurquina vittata
CTTGAAGTTTTTTTTTAAAGTCGGAGTGGGCTTCGCAGCTTCTCACCTTCAACAACCCCCCCCCATGTTCCTCCATCTTCTCAATTCCATTTCTAAACAATCACTTTCAGGCCACGCTTTTATTTTAACCTTTCATTGTGTCCCATTTCTAACAGCATTTCAGCCTTTTTCTCCTACCGCCTTTGTCTCGACTTCTTACGTTTCTCCAGCTACCCTTTCCTCCTTGACTTGAGACCAAAGAAATACGCTTAATGGCCAGAAAGCGATGAGGATGATGGACACATCTGCTTTGTGCAAGATTTGGCCTTCTGCTGTGCCAGTCTGTTGGATGAGCAGCTGCTGGAGCAAGAGGTAAAGTGTAGCCAGTGTTTGAGTACATTGAGAGCTTGATGCAGTGATAAAAATCTGAACGGTCCATAAACAGTGCAACAGTGTCTTTGAAGGGTATAAAATGTGCTCAGTATAGAGTCATAATTACGGTTGCCTGCGTGAATAGAAGGTTTTATCAGTACATGCAGTGATTTCAAAAACCTTCAAATTAAATCTCGATTTTAACTTTAGCTCATGGATTTTCTTCTTGTTGCCATAAAAAAAAAATCCAGAACAATTCAAATAAAAAATGCATGAGCAAAGTCAGTTCTGTAAGTTTCAAAAAACGAGTCTACAAATGTCGTGCAGCATTATCTGAGTTAGTCCTGTCCTTCACTTTGGTGACTTTTAGGTAAGCCATCACATCTCTCTGATGGGTTGCTTTGTTTCCAAGACCCAAGTGCACGCAGAGTGTGGCTTTCAGCTTGGGGCAGTGTGACACGGCGCGTGGCTTCGGCCAGCGAAGCATATTGGCTGGTGTAAAGCCACCACAGAAGCACAGTATGATGAATTATGGGCAAACTGAGAATATTGAGGCTTTATCCGCTGCGCTTTACAGCTCTGGGTTGACTCAGCCAGCTAAACAGTCCATTTAACACTGTAGGGCCAACTCAGCCCAACAGCACCTGCTTGGATGTTGGATTGAGGCACTGCATGACTGATGACACTGGCTCACGGTCAAATCACATACACATGGCTCGGGGTATACTGCATGCCAGTGTTTTCGTTATTTTTGAATGCGGCATGTGCATCAGTAAAAGATGCTGGGTTAAGTCTCCGGACGTGTACATACAGGAACCAAGGCAGGCTGCGGGGCAGACGCATGCTATACTCTACCTCTGTTTCTCTTTTATGTGCACTGTAAAGCAGAGCTTGACATTTGCCATTTATCACTTCAGGTACTGCGCAGAATACCCGCAGATTATTGTATAGACGGCAACTTTATACCGGAAAGAGTGCACAGAGGGGAGAGATGGATGAGAATGAATACATCCCACTCTTTGTTGTTGACTTTACCATCCAGTGCAGCAAGTGGGTAGGTCAACACTCTGTGTACTTGAGAGTTTTGTGTGTGTGTCTGTGACTGTCTTATGCCGATCAGTCAAACATGTCCTGCCCTCTGGAAAGTGTGCTCAGCTCAGGCCTATCCACATATGTGTATTAATGCATTAAATAACAGTTAATTAAACTTTTTTGAACTGGGAACAATGCCTTCCTAAGAATATCTGGAATGTGCATTAGATAGTAGATCTGTGAATTGTTTGCATTGTTCCTGCTTTACATCCAGTAACTGCAAAAAAAAAAATAAAAAAATAGCAGCCAAGAGATGGACAGCTGAGTCCAGGCTTGCTTTAACTGCACTGACTGGAGTGTCTTTGAAGCTGCAGCTACAGACCTTAATGAACTGACTGACACTGTGACATCTTCCATCAGCTTTTGTGAGGACTCGTGTGCAGACCAAAACCTTGTGCACATACAACAACAATAAAGCGCGGTTCACCACCAGACTCAGTAAGCTGCGCCAGGCGAAGGAGGAGGCCCACAGAAGTGGCGACCGGGCGCTGTACAAACAGGCCTGGAACACATTGACAAGGAAGATCAGAGCAGTTTGGAGGAGCTATTCTGAGAAACTGAAAAACAAGTTTTCAGCCAACAACCCTGCTTCACCCTGTGGAGAGGCCTGAGAGACATCACCACCCACAGGAGCCCTGGCCAAAGAGCTGAACAGCCTCTACTGCCATTTGTTTTTTGCACCCATCACCCACTCCATCCACAACACTCAAACTCTTTGTCCTACAGTACCTGAACCCACTGCTCCCCCTTCCACTCAGACCACCCACGTGCACTGAGAATCTGCGCTGACCAGCTGGCACCCATCTTCAAACAGATCTTCAAGAGATCTCTGGAGCTGTGTGAAGTCCCCACCATCATCCCAGTCCCCAAAAAACCCACCATCCCAGGGCTGAATGAGTACAGACCTGTCGCCTTGACGTCTGTGGCCATTAAATCACTTTACAAACTGGTGCTGAACCACCTGAAGCTCATCACAGCCCCCCCGCAGTTGACCAGTCGGTAGATGACATTGGACTGCAATTTATCCTTCAACACCTCGACACTCCAGGCACTTATCCTGTCTGTGGACTTCAGCTCTTCATTCAATACCATCAGCCTCATCAGGGACAGTGGCCCACCCTACGCCACACGTAGACTCCATCTGGAAGAAGGCCCAGCAGAGGTTTTACTTTCTGCATCAGCTGAAGTTGCTGATCATCTTCTACACCTCCACCATCCAGTGCACATTCATCATTGTCTGGTTTAGATTGGCCACCAAGCAGGACAGGAACAGACTGCAACGGAAAATAAGGTCTGCAGAAATGATCACTGGGGCCAACCTGCCCTCCATTTAGGACGTATACCAGTCCAGAGCCAGAAAACGGGCGGGCAGACGTCGCACACGCCTCACACAAACTGTTCAGACTGTGGTAGGCGCTACCGAGCTCTGTACACCAAAACTGCCAGCTATAAAAACTGTTTCTCGCCCCAGGCTGTCGCCCTGATCTCCCCGTAACCCATCTGACCACCTCATGCTCATTTGCACAATCACGGCATCACTTGTACTTTGTATTGCTGTACCACCTGTAAATACATCCATTATTACTACCTGCTGCTGCTGTTGCACTCACAAATGTAAATAGGATTGTACCTTTCTCCTAACATATATACATTTAAAATTTGCTCCTTTTTTTAGTATAAGAAAGAAAACTACATGTATCTACCGTCCAGAGGAGAAAACAGCCAAAGTCAAACTCCTGGTATGTTCACACATATGAATGAAGCTGATTCTGATTTAATGGCAGCACGGTGGTTAGCGCTGCTGCCTCACGGCTAGAATGACATCTAGAAGGTCTGGCTTTGAATCCAATGTGATTATAAATATGTAATAAAGTATGTCAATCTTAACAAGGAAACAAAATGAAGAAGTTGTAAAAATGTAATTGTGATAAAATAGTTAAACATTTAATCTTATAAATGCATTTAAACACAATGTTATCTTAACAGGAGCTGCAGAAAGACTTACACACTCTTTATTATCTATTAACCAATGCTTATTACAGTGATACTAGAATGAAGTCTTACTCACAGCTTAAGTTCTAACACTTCCCATTTGCACAGCTTTGTTGCAGCATAAATCAAAAGAATAAGCACAGAAGAAGAAGTGGCAGCAACGCATAATATAGATAAATAATAATAATGCATTCAATCAGTGCACCCTAGATAATGGAAAAATTAGACAACTTGACAGTCCTATTGCACTGGGAGCATACATGTACTTATAAGGGGTACTGCTAATCCTTGGCTGTCTATAGAGTGATCTGAAGGTAAAACAGTGAACTCTGGATACTGACAGTGATGCCTATCCCAGAGCGCAGTAAGAGCTCAGCTTAAAATATTTCTGTCACACAGATCAGGCCGACCTCTTTGCATATACATGCATTGTCCAACAATTCCCCCAGAATATTTCAAACGTCTTTGTTGTAGAAAATTTGGAGATGTGATACTTCAAAGTCCTTAACTCGAGCAATCCTGTATTCCACAGATAAGTCAGTGGTGCAATATTAACAGATAACCTTTCGCTGTCAGAATGTCCTTTCACCAGCTGATCAGCTCTCCATTTGGATTAGGGTTTTGTCTTGTTCTGATAAAGCAACACCACCACTGATGCTCCCTCCCGCTCGTCCTGGCTGTGCAGACAGCAGAGATACAATACCCTGCGACTGAGTGCACAGAATAAAAGGCCCCCATCACAACTTTCATTACCCTAGCTCTTTTCATTTCAATTGACAGCTCCACAGTCCAGGGGAAAAATGTTTAACCTCAAATAATTATGTCCTGAACCCTCATTGTTACAATCATTTGCTGCCCTGTTGCATGACTCTTTTTTTTTTTCTTGAAGTCTTTTATGCGCGCCTTCATTTTGGCATCATCCTCATCTTCTTCTTTTCTGCCCCCTCCCTCGCTCTCTCTCTCTCTTATTCCTTTGATAATACATCAGGACTTGCTGGCTCAAACAAAACATTTGGTGTAATTATTTCCTAAGTGTGGATGTGACTTCATTGATCTGACAGCACATGACTTCAAACCTTTCAGACCACAGGATATGCAGCTTTAAAGTACATCAGTGGACAGCACTTTGCCAGTTCTGCCACAAGTATTAAATGTCTTGTGCAGGGAGATGTTGTAAATGTGGTCGGGTTATTGTACTCAATATGAGAAGGACGAGAATATGTGTGTGTTTTAACCTAGCATATCAGAATCATAGCCTTGAGAGCACTGCATCCGTTTGCATTTTCATCATCCGACATAATGTTTTGACATTTTCTATAGCTCCTCAGTGAAGCCACAAAAGGCATTACCTTGCCCTCTGAGTACTTACACTCACTTGTTGTCGTTCCTATCTGAAGAGGAGGAAATCTACAGCCTCTTAGACGCCTTGCAGAAACTGTGGTTGAATGCAATAAAGGTCTCCTGTTGGTGCAATGTAGGGTCTCGGTCTTTACTCCTGACCGCTGACCCTGAGCTTTGCATGTTCCTTACTGAAGCATGCACGTGAAAAAAAAAAATTAGATTTTGAAGTGCGACCATATGTGCATTTTTATCAGCCTGCTCTCTCTGCACTGATGCATGCCATCATATGCAATGCAAGAACTTGGAAACAGTGATGGCCTCTCCTGCAGCATTGCTTACTTTATGTTTTCCATCTCCTCTCGTGGATGGGCTTTCTTTTCCCTCCAGGTGTGTGATAGAAATGGATTATTTCTGCAAGGAGGGGGAAAAAAAGTTTCCATCAGGCAGCAGGCCCTCGTCTTCTCTGAAGAAGAACCTGATCAGTGATATGGTTTTCATTTGTGTCTAATATAATTTTTTTTTTGACTAATACTTTCTAATCAGAGTTTATCATTTATGTCCTGATAGCACGCAGTCTTTTTATATGTGTATATATATGTGTTCCCTTAGTGTGTCCTTAATGTGTGTGTTCTATGTGTGGGTTGGGCTTCTTTTTTTTTTTCAGGCCCCTCTCTCCCCTTCAGGGCCTCAACCATTTTCTTCATTTGTTGGTGCTTTGTGTTTCTTCTCTTTTTTCCTTCTCCTCTCCTCTTTTTGCACCAGGGAACACAATGTCTGGTTTAATATCATTTTCCAATCACCGAAGGCTGCAGGGCAAGGACTTTTGACTGGGCTGTTTCGTTCCAGCTAATACCAAAGAGAGGCGAGAGAAAATAATAACCCTAGTGGTTGATAATAGCTTCAGTGATCATTCTATACTCATTTGCCTCTGGTACACTCTGTAGCTGCAGCTGATGTTGTCTTTCTTTTCTCGTGCCCATCTCCATCGAGCTACGCTAAAATTACAAGCTGTCCCACATCCTTCATCTTATTCATGTCCATCTGAGATATATTCAATACCATCTGTTTTTGCGGATAAAAAAAAAAGACAAAAAGGAGTGATGTCTGGTTTGAAGAAGAGGATGAGCTAAAGGTCCAGTGGACATGTACTTAAAAAAAAAAAAAATAATTCAAGACTTGGCTGTCTCGGATATGTTTCTGAAGGGGTGCAGATTCTGAGGAAACAGATTATACAAGAGCTTAGGGGAAAATCCCCAGAGAGTTAAGATTCAGGGACATATGTTGTCTTCATCTTGTCCCTCCTCTCCCTCCTACACTTACTTTTTTCCTAAAAGAGCGAGAGAGATAGAAAGAGTCAGACCAATAAGGAAAGGGGGGGGGGAATCATTATTAACTCATAAGCTGGTTAATGCTGTAGCTCTCTCAACTTTCAGCTCAAATGAGAATTTCTATCATTTACATATCAATTTAATTTCCTGCGTTTCCCTCTTCCCTACCCCCCCATTAAAAGCAGCATTTGCTTGGCACTGTAATCAGCCTGTAAAGCACTTTTGCCTAGGCAGTGAACACACACAAACACACACACACACACACACACTCCTGCATCCTGTACACCTGCACACGCAGAAACAGAGAAACACACAGGTACGCGAGGAAAACAGTGCTTGTTTGACACAAGAAAAGGCATGCACGCCTACATAGACTTTGTGTCACCCCGTCACATGCACACTCACAGGTGTGTTCACACACGCACACACGTGGCAGTGTGCTGGAGCCCGGCAGGTAGGCAGACAGAGCAGCTCTGTGGCCTGCTGTTGCTCTGTCAGGATTAAACCAGTGATCAGAGAAATGAAAGGGAAGCTGTCATTCCACATAGGCCTCTGTACACATCATCCTCAATAATTACACCCTCTCCTTCCTTCGCCTCGCTTCCTCCACTCTTATAACCTCCTACCTGTGTGCATGTGTGTGTGTATGTGCGTATCACAGGCAACACGCTTGACTGACACCCAGCACATCAAATAGGAGCTTTTACGAAACGTGCGCCTGCTTGAATTATACTCACTTTAAGCCTTACCCTTTTTTCCTCTCTAGTATAAAGCCACACCTGTGTGTGTGTGTGTGTGTGTGTGTGTCCGTGCGCGCTCACCAATATTAGCATGTATTTGTGAGCGTTTCCATTTGAATCAATACAGATGTGCCCACCACTGCGCAGACTAACATCTGGTGGTGAGACTGAACCTGCAGGGGATACATGCGGCTAACTGCTTCAATCTGGGGCTTCAAACTTATGAATACGATCAAATACTGAGTTCAAGCAAACTGTTCCACGGCAAGGCCTCGAGTGTAAAGCAAGTTTAAGGTCTGTCGTTTTGAGTCAATGCCATATGTGACCTTTAGTGCGAAAGTCAAGAGGTACCAGATCCTGGCTGTCACAGCACGATCCCTTTTATTTCTTATGACTTATATTTCTACATTTGTATTTTCACTGGGGGAAACAGAGGCCAGGGGCCATTCTCAGCCTATTGCACTTCTCAAACACACATGATTAGGCGGAATGAATGTATTCCTGTCACACATTTCTTTTACTTATTGTCTAAGTTTGTTTTCCATTTGTTATATTTACTCGTTTGAATCCATTTTACTTATTTATTTATTTGTTTTGGCAAACTGTTAGCTGCATTAGTGAGTGGAATTTATTTATTGTAATATTGTTTGTGATCTGTGAAGCCTGTCTGTGGCTTGTGAGCGCCACAGTCCCATTCTTGTGTTCACGGTAATAGAAAACAATCTCTGCTTTTCAAGTTTTGCTTTTTTTTTATTTATTTTTTTTAGCTGTGTCACTTTGTGATAATTGTCAGTGCAAATTCTAAAGGAAGCTGCATTGCAGCCAGTCTGATCTTTGCTCATATCCCTGCATGTTAATTCTTAGTTTTCACAGTGTTTTGCTTGTGATGTGTGCTTTTTGGGGCTAGTTTTATTCATTTTCGCCAAGAGCAGAAACCCTGATCACTTACTAATTAACAGTGAGCCTTACTGGACCTAGACCTAACATTCACACTGAGTTAGTCCAGTCCAACCACTATAATTTTTCTGTCTCTTCAGCAAAGCTTTGTAAAAACCAAAGTGTGTGTGCTTTGGAGCGAGTAATGAATAAGCTAATACCTTGGTTTTGCTTGCTGTTTGTCCCCTTTTTGCAGCTAATGACTTTGTACTGTAAGACTACTTCGTATCCCGGGTTATGTATAACAGTGACTTGTTATTATAGCTCAGCACTTGAGCGTGTAATAAATGTAAATCTCAGTGTCTGTAACTTGGTCCCCCGAAGCTCATTATTTGTGACAAGTGTGTGAGACAGTGTTTGTTTTCTGCTATGTTGCAGATGAGTAATGAGATCATTCGCCTGTGCTTCCAAAGCATCTCCCTGGACAAGATCTTTAAGGGCTCTGCAAGCAAAACCTCAGCAATTTCATCCAGTCTTCCCAGTCCTGTAAGGAAATTTGCTTGCACACCTCACAGGTTTGAAGCCATTAAATTAAATGCTATAGATTTTAAAGGAGCTATTGTAAAGCTAAAGTCATTGTAAATTATTTTCACATTTCATCACATCAAATGACTGACCTGAAAAGAAAATATCCCCCCTTTAAGTTTCAGATTTTTTGTATCGGGACATAAAAAAATATATCCATCTTAAAATTACATAAATACAGGAAAAGCATATCTCATAAAGGGGCATGTTATTGTTTATTTAACAAACTTAATACACCCTTGTTTCCACAGAAATTAAGTAGCAGGTGCTGCTAATCAGAAGTACTTGATTAACTGATCATCAGCAAGCGTGAGCGCCTCTATGAATGCAGAGATTTTTGGCAGTTTTTGGATCTGGTGCATTCAGGTGCCAAGGAGGAAGAACATCAGTAAGGATCACACAGAAGCAATTGTTGCTCCCCATCAGTCTGGCGAGGGTTAAAAGGCCATTTTCCTGACAATCTGAAGCCCATTGTTCTATAGTGAGAAAGATTTTTCACAAGTGAAAAACATTCAAAACAGCTGTCGCTATTCTTAGCATGGATGTCCCAGCAGACTTCATGTCATGTCTTCATGACTTCATGTGCTTGATTCTTAGTTATTGTAGGCTTTGCAGTTGTGGTACCTTTAGTAGTTGTTGTTGTTTATAATCCTAGGGTTTTGGTTCTTCTTTAATTCTGTTCTTGGGTTCTCTTTGTATTTCCTGAGTGTTCCTGTCTCCCTTGTCTGCATCTCTGTGTCCACGTGGTTGTCTCTGTGTTTTCTTTTTTTTTTTTCTATGTCTAGTTTTGTTCCTCCAGTGTAGACGTTCCCTTCCTAAGTGTCCCGGCTTCCCTGTTGTGTCAAGTCTGCATTCCTGTTTCCATGTCTACGTCCTGTTTTATTTTGGCAGTTCTTTATATCATGTGTTCTTTACTTGTTCTTCCCTCAATTTCTTGTCGCTTCATCGGCTTTCCCACACCGTGTTCCCTGGTGTTCTTCCTCCTTAGTGTATCCTGGCTCCTGACCAGCCCGTGCAGCAGTTCATGAGTTCATGAGAATACAATTAATACGAAAAAGACTGAACAAGTGTGGCTTGTTTGGAAGGGTTACCAGGAGACAGTCTCTTCTCTAAACAGAAAATGCCAACATCATTAGGTTTACAAAGTTGAATCTGAATAATCCAAAGTGGAGATGATTGGCCAAAATGCACAGCATCATGTGTGACAAAAAAACTTCAAAACAAGTGTTGAGCAGATTGTTGCAAAGGTCATGACATGAGCTTGTTTTGCAGCCACAGGACCAGGGTACCTTGCTGTCATGACCTTGGGATCATGACCATGAATTCCTCTATATACCGAATCATTCTAGAGTCAAATGTGAGGCCATCTGTCCAACATCTAAAGCCAGGCCAAGACTGGGTCATGACCCAAACACAGCATCAAGGTGTTGCAATGGTACAATCAAAGCCCAGCCCTCAGCCCGATTGAAATGCTGTGGTGAGACTCTAAGAGAGTGATGCATAAATGAATGACACAAAACCTCAATGCACTGAAGCAAAGGTGTAACAAAGACTGAGCCAGAATTTCTCCACACTGATGTGAGAAACTGATAAATTCATGCACAATCCAGTTATGGCTGCTAAAGCTGGTTCTACAAGCTATTAAATCATGAGCTGCGCTCAGTTTTTCACACACAGTTTTTGCTAAATAAATAATGACACAGTGGAATATGTCATGTTTTGTAGTTCATCTGAGGTAGTAGTTACCTCATTTTAAGACCTGCTACATCTTTATATAAATCCCTAAACCTGACATCATAGCCACAGTTTTTTAACCAGTTAAAATGTGTGTGTATATATATATATATATATAATTGTATTGTGAATGCTTTGTAAGCATTCACAGTAATGAGTGAAGAAGAAATACTCAGTTCATCTTGGTGAGCCCTCGGCAGCCTTGTGCTATTGCAGCGTAACTAAGGTAGCATTCAGGGTCAGCTGATCCAGCCCTAACTATAAGCTTGATCAAAAAAGGACATTTTTAAGCCTAATTTTAAAAATAGTAAAGGTGTCTGTCTCCTGAATTGAAATTGGAAGCTGGTTCAACAGAAGAGGGACTTGAAAGCTGAAGGTTCTGCCTCCCATTGTATTTTTAAATACACTAGGAACAACAGGTAAGCCAGCAGTCTGAGAGCGAAGTGCTCTATTGGGGTGATGTGATACAATGAAGTCTTCGAGATAAGATGTGGCTGATTATTCAAGACCTTGTATGTGACGAGAAGGATTTTATATTCTATTCTCAGTTTAATAGGGAGAAAATAAAGACAAGCCAATATGTGAAAAATATGATCTCTTTCTAGTCCCTGTCAGTACTCTAGTTGCAGCATTTTGTATCAGCTGAAGGCTTTTCAGGGAGCTTTAAGGACAACCTGATGATGAATTACAATAGTCCAGCCTAGAAGTAATAAATGCATGAACTAGTTTTTCAGCATCACTCTGAGACAAGATGTTTCTAATTTTAGAAATATTGCACAAGTGTAAAAAAAAAGCAGTCCTACATATTTGTTTAATATGTGCATTGAAGGACATATCTTGCTCAAAAATGACTTCAACATTTCTCACAGTGTTACTGGAGGCCAAAGCGATGCCATCCAGAGGAAATATCTGGTTAGACACCACGTTTCTAAGATTTGTGGGGCTGAGTACAAGAACTTTAGTTTTATCTGAATTTAGAAGAAGGAAATTAGAGGTCATCGAGGTCTTTATGCATCTTACGCATTCCTGCAGTTTAAATAATTGGTGTGTGTCAGCTGGCTTCATAGTTTCATCTGAAGAGCAATAAAAATCTATAGTATGCATTCTAATAATACTGCCTAAGGGAAGCAATTATAATGTAAATAGAACTGGTCCTAGCACAGAACCCTGAGGAACTCAATAATTAAGTTCAATGTTGAAGAAGGCTCCCCAAGCAGGCATTAGTGATGACAAGTAATCAATTAAGTAAGATACAACAGGAGCTGAGATGCAGGTGGGTTGCAAAGTATCTTGCAGCTGTGAAGCAGCTGGGGTTTGGTTAAAACAGCTTAAATAGCATGCCCTGTAGGAGCGAGCCAGTTGGATGTGTCGAATGGTGTCAGTTGAGCCATCAGCACTGAGATAAGCTGATCTGTGCCATTTTCCCCCTCAGCCCCAACCAGTTGTGGCAGATGACTGCCCCGCCCTGAACCTGGTTCTGCTGGAGGTTTCTTCCTGTTAAAAGGGAGTTTTTCTTTCCCACTGTCGCCAAGTGCTTGCTCAT
>VUQK01002031.1:43240-55899 GCA_015106715.1 Bujurquina vittata
AAAAGTTTACATTCCCCACTGAAAGACACTGACCTCAATGTAGCTGTCCCACTCTTCAACACACACACACACACACACACACACACACACACACACAAAGTCAACATAAACATGACACATACGCACACACACACACACACACACACACACACACACACACACACACACACAGGGGAAAAGGGAGTTTGCTTAATGTATCCAGGCCCCCTTGGCCTGGTTTGCAGTGTTTTGATCACCATGGTCTTCATCATGCAAATCAACTTGCACAGTTACAGTAAAGGCTCGGTAGCTTGAAGTACTTTTTTTTTTTCTTTACAGCTTTAATCAACCCATCCAGGCATTTTTCTCCAGACCCCCAAATTAAGTTGTCTCGTGCTTTTAAGAACTAACCTGCACTAGTAAAATATCTTTGTCTTCACCAGCTTTCATGAGCTGGAAGGTTGGAATTTAAAACGTGAGCTCATAACTGTCAATCCCGTTTTTCCTGGATATAAACATTCCTCTAAGGCTTTTATGAACCTTTGAACAAAATCCAAGAAGAGAGATGTCTGTTTGTGTTTGTAACAGCGCTGCATTTGCTTGACTGTTTTTTAATGTGTTTGTTGAACAGGAACCAAGCAGGTGACAAAGTACCGAAAGACAAAAAAATGGATGGTGTGCAGCCAGCTGCATTATTTTAATGCTCGGAACACATGTTTGATCAATCATTTCATATGAGACTCTTTTCAGTGCTCAAATCATTTCACTCTCCCCTTTTTTTATAGCTCCCTGGTGTACTCGTGAAAAATGCCTTGTGACATTTTTCACAGCATCGTTTTATATCGTCTATTTAAACCAGTGCTTTGATTGTGTCGCGGTGGGCAGTGAGAGAAAACATTCAGGTAATTTCACTGATCTTTTAGAGGTCATGCTAAGAAACGTGTACATTTTTTTTCTGGCTGTCCTCTTTTTTTAACCATTCCTCCTCCTCCATCGTTGGGATAGTTCAAGAATAATAACGGTGCATCCAGAAAACTATTGTTTTAGCTGCATTTTTTTTTTAGAAGTACATGAAGGGACTGTCGCTGTTATTCTCTTGTATTAGAATACTGACATTGCATTTACCTCTGCTGATGACAGCAATGCTCTTATGACGTGTTTACATTATACATAGTAGAGTCAAACAAGTATTCTTTTCTGCCGTGACAGAATTCAGAATTTAGGTTAAATCACGGATGTTTTGATCAAATCTGGGGAACTTAAGAGAGTAAGTAAATGCGCCAGGCTCACGAATCACATATATTCCCATAGATGTGAAAATATAGTCAGAGAATTTCATGAGGCTCTATCCAGGCGATCTAATCTGCAGTCTTTTCTGTCAGTTCTCCACTCTTTTCCCTTCAAAATATTTAATCAGTGGCCTCTGTGACCCTGGCAAGCCATTTTTGTCCGTTCTATATAGTTTCATCTAAAAGCTTGGGCGTTACCCCTCTTTTTATGCCACTGTCTTTTTTTCTTTTTTCATTGCTCGTACACATGTCCTCCTATCCATTTTAACCAGTCCGTATGAGTCTGCATGTAAGAGGGTTGGAACGTGTATGGCCAAACTGAGCAGTGCGTGTTTGACAGACAGCAGGCGCTCTTGGTTTCCACTGCTCTGTCTTAATGAAACTCCAAGCAAAAATTTTAAGATTGGGGAAAAAGGAGAGGTGCTACAGATGCATTAGCTGCTCTTCACTCAGTTTCAGTCCAGTCGTTATACCTGACTATTTTCAGAGAAATGCTTCTTTATTTCTTTCTAAACTCTGACCTATGAATCCTTCAAGCACAAAAAGCCACCAAACCCAAGGAATACACCACTGTTGTGTCTACACCTAACAAAGAACCAATTTATATCTTGAGGCACTTTGTTACTAGCAGCCTGTCGCAAAAGCATATAATTTGTTCCTATTTTTTATATTTAAAAATACAAGACAAAAAAGCCAAAAATAACACAGTTGGTTAACACAGACTGGCATAAAATGTTTGCACCAACAAGGTGATTTCCACGTCTCTGCGTGGTGTGCAGCATGTCTTTAAAACCCTTTGAGGAAACTGGACAAGTGGAGTACAAAAGAAGTGTAAGACCTTAAAAACTATCTGCAGCAGATGAACAGTATCTGAAAGTCTGTAAGTCATTTTTTGAGGTTATTTAATAGAAAATAATCATTTTGTACCCCTCAATATACATTGATTAGTGTGTAATTGTGTCTTCCAACAAACTGGCTGTGTTCTCATTAACTTATTTTTTTTTTATTTTAATCTATTTAAAATACACAGGTGCAGGCATGGGTTTGTCAAAGCCACCATCTTGCCCTGCCGCCTTGAAAACAGTGGATATGGATATTGACATTCTGCATGACTGCATTTTCTGTATGTGGCTGTAACCAGCCACACACGTAGTACACCACATAAGTCATTTTTAATTTCAAGATCACAAATAATTCTTTCAAACTATATAGCGCCAATTCACAACAAATAGTCGCCTCAAGGCGCTTTGTATTGCAGGTAACACTACAATACTGCAGAGAAAACCCAACAGTCAAAACGACCCCCTATGAACAAGCACTTGGCGACGGTGGGAAGGAAAAACTCCCTTTTTTAAAGTATAAACAGTAAAAATATGGTGAGTAAAAGAAACAGTGCATCACGGGAACCCCCCCAGCAGCACTAAGCGTCACAGTCCAGCAATGTTACAGCCAATTCAAAGAAAGTTTCCCTAATGCCAGCTAACAGCAGCTAACAGAGGCTAACAGCAGCTAACAGAGGCTAACAGCAGCACTTACAGAAAAATCCAGGATATCCTCGCAACAACAACACACTCCATTTTGCTATCATTGAACAGAAGTTAGCTTCACTGAGTCATCAACTTGTATCAGACTCCTTTCAAAGAAAGCCTCCTCCGGAGCAAACAGAAACACTGCAGTCAAAATGACAGCTGAGGTAAAGAGCCGACTGATATTCTACACTCATTCCAGATGAATGGCAGCCAGCATTGCACAAGAACTGGACAGAAAATGACAGGAATTGGTATTATGAAGTGATTAATCACAATTTGAAATTTTTGGCTCAAAAATGGTCATAAACATGTGAGAGAGGAAGTCGAGAGAGTGAGACAGTGAGTGTCTACAGCAATTTGTAAAATGCAGTGTCATGGTTTGGGATTATTATATTGGGATATTGTCAAAATTGATGGAACATAAATACCACCAAACTTTAACCCACCATGCAATACCAAAAAGAAGTAACAATAGTATTAAATGCAATCATTTAAATTAAGAAAGGCCATTATTCACACATAAATGTGTCTTAACTTTGGTGTGATATCCAGTCCTCTGATGGGTTTCCACTAACTGCGGTTACACTTTGTTCTCAACCAGTTACACAGTGCATGCCAGTAGAGATTTTCACCTTGACTGTTTCGTTCATTTTTTGAGTGGTATATATGACTATCATAAATCAACAGCAGCTTTTGAAATAAGTACATTTGTTTCTGTGTGCATGCTAATGTCTGTTTTTGTGATTTTCTTTGTTATCTTTTGTCTCAGTTGACTTTAATCCTTACAGAGCAGGAGATAAATCCCTGCAGTGGTTGGTAGGCATGCCAGCCAGAGCAGGACACCTGCAGCTACATCTTCAGACCTGCAAGGAACAAGAATCACACCTTTCAGTGTTTTTTCTACAACAGTCCATCTAAACATGGGTAGCACAACACAGCCTGAAGAAGTAACAAAATGTGCATACATTCACGTGTTCTTCTTTCTTCTCCTCCTTAATTTTTCCTGTCATTTAGGAAAAAGAAAGATGCACCAAGAGAAAACGTGGACAGGGTATCATAACATATTGTTGTGATCAGTAGGATAATAACATGAGTGTGTGTGTAAGGGAGTCCTTTGTATGCATGTTGAAAAGCTGGAATTTGAAAGAAGTGAAAAGAGGAGGAAAAATGAACATAAATAAACAATAAATACATCAAAATGTGTATCTCTGTTATGTACAATGACTGCTTTGTAAAGGTTTTTATAGGATTGGGGTGAATTAAATTTTTCACATTGTTCAACGTAACTAAATGTGCACTTGACAGCCAGGTGATATTGCAAACCAAAAGTCTTCATGGGCGCAAAAGATCAAAAAGCGCTGATGTGGGGGTGCTGGAGAAAGAACCCAAATACAGAAATGCTTTCTGAGGAAAGCAAGGTAATGACAACAATGAGCTTTTATTAACTAACCAAAAAAACAAAACAAAGTTCAGAAATGAAAAAGCAAATAGGAGCGCATGAAGCACTGAGATACTCGCAGAATACTTGGCGCATTAAGAGACAATCCGACAAAGGCAGAGACAGAACTATTCATACACAAATATGCAAGTAATGGATGAGGCAAACAATCACAAAGAAGGGAAAGGACCACAGGCAGGAGGTAAATCCAAAGCAAGACAACATGGGAAAACTAGAAGAGGACGTAGCTTAAAGACAGCTAACAGTGAGGTATGAAGACTAGCGCAAAACATGATGAAAGAGTCACAAGAACCACAAAAGAAACACAACAAAACCAACAAATAACAGCACTGTGACCATTACTGCCAAATCAGTGTCACAACAGGCACGGTGTATCGTACTGTAAAGTCTCCTTATTCTCTGGTGGCCATTTGAAGGCAGCTTCCTAAAGATAAACTTGAAATTGTATCCATTTCAAAAGGAGCACACTGTTCACGTTGACCTCTGTGAGGCTAGATTGTCTAATTTAGGGAGGGCAAGCATACTTAGCTGGGTTTCAGGTCCTCTGAAGGGCACCTGATTGTGGGCTGCTTTGAAGCTTCCCGTCCCTGAAATAGAAACACAGCTGCTGTTCCAAATTTAAGGAAAAGAAAAAAGCCACAAGAGTACAGCACACTGGTCCTCTAATCAAAGGATGCTGGATATTTTATTTTTCTGTTATGTCTTTTCTCTTTAAAAAATATGTCTGCTCAATTAAAGGAACAAAGTTAATAAAATAGCTTTTGTGTGTGGTATAAATCCCAGCGGTGGTGTGCTACATGAAGATCCAAAATAAAATAAAAAAATGCGCAGCACGACAAAAGCACAATACATAAACGAGACCTTACTGAGTCTGAATGCTTTTTATTGATGATGCGCAAACCATTTTGTGCGACAAAGAAAAAAAAAGAAAGTAATGTTATACTGTGTATTTTGTCACAGTCACGATGTGAAATCTCTGAAATGTCAGTTCCGCTTTCATCCGTTCAGTATTGATTGCCACAAACACTTGCAGCAGAAGTTGGAATCTAAGAAGTTCGAGAGTGAGCGAAATTTGAATGAAAAAGAACACTCACTGCGTCAGTTCACGGAGCTATTCATGGAAAACAGTTGAGCAGTCAGAACAAATGAAGGAGGGGATGTGTGAAGAACAGAACAGTGTTTTGGAGCACTTACAGCCATGCCTATATTAGCTGTGCTGAATTTACATACTCTAATTCCCAGGTTTTTACTTTAAGGACAATGCAAAAATAGTTGTGTGACTGTAGGGCAGCTACCAGAGGAGAGCTTCCCACCACTGCATTGAATGCCTTGAATGCTTTGAATGCTTTGAAGCATGCAGCAGCCTGAATGATTCACACAGAAAGTGGGAGAAAAGTAAAGAGCATCTGATGAGTTACGCAGAGAGGTGACAGGTAAGCTAGAGCAAAGAGCGCCGTCCCCGTGACCTCGGTGGAATCTCTACACGCAGGTCCAGTCACACAGTCTCTGCAAACATCGGAGCTCGGGAATAAACACACACACACACACACACCTACTGTACACCCACAGTGCAAGTATGCATTATTGCCGTATGGATTTGCGAAAGGCGTTATGTAAATCGCTGTTATGTCAACAGTGTTCTGTGCGTGTACACACAGCAGCCTGCCTCAGCACTTTGGGTTTCACACCAGTGTCGATAACACCCTCCCATCGATAAAACTAATCTGATTTCTTCCATTGCACAAATGAAGTTTGCATTGTATTGCTCCTTGATGTGTTTTGTGGTATTGATGCTATTACACACAACTGCAAAGGTGGAGGTATTTATCGCTTCTTCCTTTTTTTTTTAAATTTCGTTTCTTGAATTTCTATCACCAAAAGCTCCCTCGCCGAAGGTGAATGCTTTTGATAAAAGTACAAATTGGTGTTTCTCTGAATAAGTAAACAAATAAAAAAATAAAGTAAAAAAAATAAATAAAATAAAGAACACAAACAGCCTGTGCTCGCTATCAAAACCAGTGCCGGCCTTGGAGGAGGAAAGAGATTGTTTTAAGCAGCAAAGAAATGTTCACAAATCCATTTCCAAGCAGTGCGGTTGAAAAGCCATTAATAAATATAGACTAATACATTAAAGGAAAAAATCAGTGTGTATAACACTAAATTGCCTTTCTCTGGGTATCTTGACACACAGTAAATATAAAGCAGTAAGTATTACACTAATCCAGTGAAATTAGTACAATTAGTTGGGGGTTTTTTAACTTGCATTAGTACATGCAAGTAAAAGCAATAGAGGCAAAAAATAAAGAGAATATATGACATACAGTATAAAAGAAAGCCCTTTGCAGTAGTATAAATACTATTACTTCTTTCTTTAATAACATAACTAAATTTGAATACAGAGCTGTTCACTAATACCCAGGCAGAGGTTGGATCCCTCGGTATGCCTAGCTGAGCTTGAGCAAGATACTGTGCACCAAAGTGCTCGTGGTGGCAGGCAAGCACCTCGCATGCCACCTCTGCAACCATTAGTGTGCGTTTGTGTGTGAACAGGTGAATGAGAAACACATTTTAGAGTGCATTGTGAATCTCTTAGGGTCGAAAGGTGCAATATAACTGCAGAGCATTTACCATTCAGAGCAGTTTTCAACATATTCTATGGAACTTCATCCTCTGGAAAGGGTCAAGATGTTGGGCGACTGTGACTGTGTGAGGCATTTGTCACCACCTCTAACGTCTAAACCTCGGGTCTCTATTCTGGACACTCACGGCCATGAATCCAGATAATGCCTGACCAAAGCATTAACAAGACTCCCCATGCTCAGCCCAGTCTTCCTGTTATTTAGCCTATACCAGGGATTTAAATTCAGGGCTAGACATACACTGTGTAGTGTGATATCCTTTAATTTTAATAGAATTTTGTTTGTCTTATATAGCTTTATAACAAAAATAATGTATTCTGATTATAATTCTGCAAGAACTTTATGGTAGGCAGGTCAAAGCAACCTGTTTTTACAAGCCTGAATTTGACAGCTGCTGCTCGTTGAATAAAACTAAAAAAAAAAAAGAAAAAAACCCTAAAAAATCCTGATGTAAAAGCAAAGGAATGAATTTTTCACTTTTGTTCTTGCACATATATCTCCAAGTCCTACCTGGCCTGTTTCGGAAGCCGGAACATCAATTCTATAGTTGTATAAAAAATCTTTCTTTAAAAAAAGAAGTAAAAAGATACATGTCCATACAGCCTGATTTTACGCAGTAAAACTGGCCACACATAAAAATGAAAGTTGCCTTTACAGCTCCATCACTTTGAGATTGGACTCAAAGAACATAGACTATTGTACTGTAATTGCATGTCTCTTTTCAGTTCAGCGGCTTTCTGAAGCTTCTGTTCCCATCTATGGCTCCATATTATTGGCGGCGTGTGGACTCACATATCAAAATGATGATCCAAATGATTTTCTTTGAAAACAGGAATCGTCTCGTAGCTAATGGAGACGCGGGCTTCTCGTTAACGACGCGGGCAACTCGGCCTCCCGCCTCAGCTGAAGCGGCCTGCCGGCAGCGTAGAGTGTTTGTTACATCCCATGTGCTAGCTTTTTAAACTTGCAGGTGCTACGGACGTGCGCCTGTCTGTTTAGTTTGGTGGAAAAAAATTGATTAAGAGCTGTTGGAATTTGGAAATGGCCAGATTTGGCCTGTGAGCCTCAATTTTGACACACGTGGGCTGCACAATATATATAGAAGCATGCAAATATGTAGCCCACATTTCTACTGCTGAAATCTATCCACAAACCCCTGCCTTCTGATACCTGTAATTATTTTTGATTGTTCTAGTGTTTTTGTGTCATTTTCTGAATCATTTCCTCTTCCTCCTTTCTTTGAGTCGCTCTCAGGTTGACATACACAGAAAAGGCTAACAGCCCTCAGCGAGACAGCACCCACTTTGGCATAACTGTTCGCTGCTCCGTGGTGCAGAACTGCAGCGGGAGATGGCAACCTCATGCAGCTTCCAGCAGACAACTCAGAAGATAACGCTAACGTGCGAGGCGGGGAACACTAATTAATCTCCCGCATATGATGGTAAATACCGGTCTACCTGTGTCAAATGACAGCTGGCATAACCGAGGATTTTACTGCGAAGTTCAAACTGTGAAAACGGGAAAAGATTCCTGTCAGCTGCATTTGCAATGCTACCATAAGACAATCTCTAGCTTTTATTATTTGAAAGCTGGGGGTTATTTCACATATTGGCTCGGTGTTAATCGGCTGATAAACATTCAGATACAATGAGGAGGTGTTATGATGAGCAGCTGATTTGTATGCCGTTGCTTAAACCAGAACAGCCGGGACGCATTCGAGCCAAAGCAAGCCTTTTTCCCAGAGAACTTGCTGCAACCCTCTGTGGACATATCTACATGATCCCATTGAAACCTAAACTGGAGAACGTTATTGTCCCTTGGCCTACATCTGAGGAAGCTCAGCTGTTGGTTGCACATTCAGTTTAAGTGTGAGCTGCCCCTCCAGACACTGGCAGAGCTTGATGAAAGCCTGAAGCTCTTGGAGACTCATCAGGGAGATTTGGCCAAGCCAGAGGCTCAGATTCCTTTTATGCTTGAGTTTCCTATCAGCGACACATATAAAGGCCTTGTGCAGCAAAAACATACAGTATATGCATAATGTCTAGCTATCTGTAATATAGATTACAGATATTAACATTTCCTTCCCAGTTGCTGAGAGCAGGCACCTTCCATTGCTACATTACTTAGCGGCTGCAAATTAAAATGCCTGTCATACTTTGTGCTGCTGATCATTATAATTGTGCAGGGACGCAGGGGAGGTGATTACTCATTTGCTCTTTGATAAAAAGAGAGATGAGGCCCAGGCCAGTAGCAAGAATTTGTTGTATAAACATAACATCATTTCACCTTCGTGATAATCAGGGACAACATTTTTGAAGGACCTTTTTTTCCCGCTCTGAAGTGAAGTAATGAAATCTGTGTGGGCACACAGGCGTCAGAAAAGATCAGTGGAAATTTGGGTAAAAAAATAGTCTCATCATGAGCCCAGTCCTGCGACTTGCGTCCCCACAGGAGCAGGACTTAAGGGGTGCTGATTGAGGCGTCTGGGTGGCTCAAGCGGGCGCTGACTGACAGCCGCTTCATGCCAGGGAACGCAATAAGTTCAAGAACAGTCTCATCCTCTGCTCTTCCAGAAGAAGATCACAGGTCAGACACTGTATCGCTCGCTCGCACTTTCTTTCTTTGCTTTTGAAAGTTGGTAAACAAAAGAAAGATATTGGGCGACCAAGAGCCTCTAGAATGATAGCACTGTCCCTCGGCATAAATACTGTGGAGGTTTAATGCGGTGCCAGCTTTGTTCCAAAGGATATGTCTTCGTCTGGTGTTACGATGGTCACAGAGAGAACATGTGAGATTTGGAACAAGTTAATGAACAATTCACCGTTCATTCAGGGTTTGTGTGCACTATAAAATGAGTTAGTTGAATTGATTTTGCCACCTATAATGTACAATGTGTGGGTATGGTTTTCTTGGTGTTGTTTTTGATGGGGTTTTGTGTGTGTGTGCGTGTGTGTGTGTGTCCTGGCACAAACACGGTGACAGAAAATTTTCTAATCTTTTGTGAAGCACGGCTTTACGGCGTGCGCACTTGTGAGTGTGTGCGCGCAGCGCGTGTGTTTATGTTTGTATTTGCATGCTCTGCGTCCGTCCATCTGTCCGTTCTCCCGGAAGACCAGATGACTCAGCTGGGTGTCTATCTTCATGTCTGACATGATGCGAGGGCTCAGCCTTGACTGGCCTAGTGGGTGGTCACGTCCCTGCACGGATGAACAGCAGGCTGAGGCATCTCTCTCTCCACCTCCAGCCCTCCACTCCCTTCATTCTCGGGCTTCTGTCACTGTCCCTCGGTTTTTACAATCTTTTCATCCAACTGTCAAGTGGATTAAGAGAGAAAGGCGGAATTAGCGAGTATTACACATATGGTGAAATGCTTTCAACTTATTTTTAACTGCTGTGTTCCGCATGATACACAATTAATTTCCACAGCTATGTTTCATTTGATCTGTACTGAACATGAGTTCCTCTTTACCATACATTTTTTTTAAAAAATTTCCTTTACATAGAGGACATCTTCTTCGACACTATAAGCTCTGAAAGCCAGCATCCTATTGCTGCTCTGGCTGTCTCTCCCGCACTCTTTTCCTCTGTCCCTACTGAGCCATTACTGATCTATACGAGGCCTCATCAGAACCAATAGCCTGTATCTAATCTGTTCCTGCTCCTGGTGATTTCTGACTACACGGCTGCTTCCTTCGACAGTATAAGTGACGACTCTGACTGGGAGACACACCATGACTGATCCCTTGTCCCATCATCATTCCTCCCCCTCTCCCCGTCTTTCCCTTTTTGCGGCTGTAATTTCTCATCTATTTCTGAGTGTGCTCATCATTCCACCTCTCTTCTTCACCGCAACCAACCTTCTTCTTCTTCTTCTTCTTCTTCTTCTTCCCCGCTCGCCTCACATTTCCCCTGCATCTTCTGCGTCTGCCTTCCACACCTTCATCCCCACCTTGTTTTGTGAACAGCTGAATGTTTACTTCATGTCAGCCTCATCATCCATTCTGCTTTGGCCTCTGTTGGGAGGATTTGCTCTTCTCTTTCACATTTTATTTGTTCCCCTATTTGCTGTTTCCATTAAAGATGGAATTGAAATCTCCTGTGCCAACGCGTGCACACACACACACACACACAGAGGCATCCCACTGCCACACGCAGCGACTAACAAAACAACGACGTGCTGTGCCAAGGCATATGAAAGAGCACAAACCTCTCGTCCTACTTTTGCTTTACCTTCTCATCCTTTCGCTTCACTTCTCTCTCTCTCAGCCACCACCTCCTTCTCCTTCCTCTTTAGATGTTGCAAATGTGGTGAGAGACAGATCTGTGTTTTGGTTTTGTGCTGCTTTATTTTATTTTCTCCTTCATCAAACAACACACACACACACACACACAAAATGATTTTCATCATTTTCCATCTGGCAATTTTCAGCACCTCCTTACCTGACTTTTTTACACATTCAACATCTTTTGCTTCATCTCCACTGCTTCTTTTGCTCTTTTTGAGTCTTTTTTTTGTGCGTGTGACAAAGATTTTTGACTCAGAAGAGAGACAAACTACTACACCTGCAGAAAGAGCACCTCCCGTCCTTAACCACAACAAACGCTGTTGCGCTCCAACTCGCGCTGCCACTCTTTGTGCTCCGTGAAGGCTGCCTCATCTCCATCCGCGGAGTGACTTCTGAAAGCCCTGCGGACAGGGCGTAGGGAGTGTTTGGAGCACTGCAGAGGAAAACAAAGGCCGTCTTCGTCAGGTTAATGAGGCCAGGAGGAAGCTTTGTGCTGAGCTTCATCAGTATTCAACAGAGGCTTCCGTCTTTCGCTCTCCCAATATTTTCCTAGTCATTTGGGTCAGCCACATTACTGCGCCTCTGTGAAGGGCGCTCTCTCTCTCACACACACACACACACACACACACACACACACACACACAAATAGGAAAAGAGAGAATTCTCTGACAGTTTAATAGAAATACAGTCCCATCAAATGCTCACCTACTCATCTTCTCTAATCATTTACTATTTCCCCTGCTCTCTTTGTCTTTTATTCCTCTTCCTCACACAGTCATCTCTTTCTGCCCATCCCTCCCTTCTCTAACACTCTGCCCCCACCCTACTACCCCCCAACATAATGTGCTTTCAATTAAGATAAAGCATCTATTCATATATGTGCTATTTTAACATCTGCAGCAGCGATGTCAAGTTATTTGTTCTACATTAGGAGCCTACTCATTGCATGCCGCCCTCCATCAGCAGAAAGATCAGCACAGAACCTAAGTGAGGCAGATATGAGCTGCAGGTGCAGGCGTTGGCGCTGGGATGTCACCATGAAGCAGTGTGTAAGCACTGACTGTAAGTCGAGATTGTGAGGAGACAGGAAAGCTGTAGAGTAAACTTCAGATGCTGCCTGAATTCCAGCTTCCGCATAAAGCAGGGTTCCTGAGTTTGTTTGGCGTTCCCGGTCAAGCAGGAAGTCGAGGAGGATACAGTGGTGTGAAAAAGTCTTTGCCCCCTTCCTCATTTCCTGTTTTTTTGCATGTTTGTCACACTTAAGCGTTTCAGAACATCAAACCAATTTAAACAATCGTCAAGGACAACACAAGTAAACACAAAATGCAAGTTGTAAATGAAGGTGTTGATTAGTAAAGGTGAAAAAAAATCCAAACCACCATGGCCCTGTGTGAAAAAGTGATTGCCCCCTAAACCTAATAACGGGTTGGGGCACCCTTAGCAGCAACAACTGCAACCAAGCGTTTGCGATAACTTGC
>VUQK01002032.1:34494-58328 GCA_015106715.1 Bujurquina vittata
GTGTGCGGGGGAGGGGGAACAGGTGACGTGGGTGTGTTTTTTTGTATGTATGGTGCCGCAGCCCCCCCCCCCCCCCCCCCCCCTATGATTTTTTTGTGGGGGTTACTCCCGCCTTTTGTTGTTTCCATGTGTTTTCATAAAAACAGTTTATGCTGCTCCCTCACTGGCATGTTCTTTTATTGAATGAAGCATCATAACAATGTCTTAACTTTAGTTCTTAGTTTTTCCTTTCTTTGTCTTCAGTAAGTAGAGTTACAACAGGAACAGCTCTCATGAAAAGCCAAATGTACAAGTTTCGACCTTATTTTAATGCTTATTACTAGAAGGGAATAATCCACCCAGGAAGTAATTTAACAAAGCCGGGACGGAGGAAGCCTGAGACATTGGATTTGACAAAAATATCCCCCAGTAATGCAAATTGTAAATATAGCAGCCATGGCTCTAATGCAGCATTGTTTGTGTATATTTCCTTCTCGAAATTCTAACTTCACAGGGCCTTTTCTGATGTCTTTGGTTGTATCTACCTGTTATCTTGCTTTTCTCCTGCCAGAGAAGATCAATGTGTTTGAGGTAAAAAGCTAGGGGTTAGTGCTTAACTGAGGTTGCCAGGCATTGATGTTCTGCAAGCTCTTCACTCAGTCACGGGGCTGTCCTGAGAGATAAGGCCCATGGCCTGCTTAGGCTGATCAATGGCAGAATCCATACAAACCCTCTCCCAAACGATTTGCTTTCTTTGTCTTTGTCATTAACTAGTTTTCTTCTTTTATCAGTGTTCAAACTGTTTGAACATTGTGATGGCTGTGAGTCTTTAAATGTTAGAACATGCAGGCATACAGTTAGGTCTTGACAATTTTGGACAATGACAATTTTTTCACCACAATAGATCAGAAATGAAACAATCAAAATGCAAATGTAACGCAGATTCTAAGCTTTTAAATTGTCATAATCATGCATAAGCTGGTAATTTTTTATACTTTTAAGGAATCTTTTAGAGAACCATGGATGTCACCAAAGTAAGAATGAGCTTTCTCTTTTACTGCCTCTGTCTTCAGTTATTTGGGCTATCCCAGCTGCCATAGGGTGAGAAGTAGGGTACACCCTGGACAGGTTGCCAGTCTGTCACAGGGATAACACAGAGAAGACCATTCAAACTCAGTATGTGGCCCAAATACATTTGTGCCCCTGAAAATAGCTGTAAGTCATCAGCAGTTTACGTAATATTTTTGTTCAGCCCTTTGAATTGAAGATGAGAGTCTGCAATTTAAATGGGTCCTGATTGGTTCATTTTGAATTTATCATGGTGTTGTAGAAAGGCAGGATTGTGTCACTGTCACAAAAATGCATGGATCTAACTGTAGTTCATTCACTGTATCGTAGTGAAGATTGCTCCCTTGCCTTGCTCATCACAGCCAAGGCAAATGCTATCATAAAACATGATGTTTGAAAATTGCCACACCATCCCCCCATCATGCACACACTAATTCATTGTTCTGTTTTTTTTTTCCACCACTTCCTCCAACCCTCATATCCTTAGCTAAGGTCAAGTCAAAGTGTCCTCCTACATTCTTCACCTGCGCTAACGGTGTCCACTGCATCATCGGGCGCTTCCGCTGCAACGGCTTCAACGACTGTCCCGACGAGAGTGACGAGGAAAACTGCAGTGAGTCTCACGCGGCACCCGAATCCATGGATCCATGGAGGGATCATGACATGTCCACCAGAAGACAGCTAAGGAATTATTGTTCACACAGACATAAATCTGTTAATATCAAATCTGAACAAAGTATAGAAGTATCAGTCCAACACAGTTCAAACATCAAGTCATTAAATCATCATGTAGTAGTCCACCTGTAAAATATGTTGTGTAATGTCTTCAGCATAATGTCTCCTCTGGAGGAACTTCGTCAAATCTGAGAAATTTACCCTGATATAACCTGATGGGTTATCTTAGGTTGTGCTTGAAGACTGAAAATTAAGGTTAAAACAAGAAATACAGGCTCCATTGCTCTTAGAAATTGATCATTACTAGAAGCATAGTATATATCATTATAAATATCTCTCTGTCAAACAGCATAATTACTGCAGTTTTAATACAGTTTTTCAGCAACATTATGGGAGTGCGACTAATCTTATGGGCTACCACTCTGACCTGCAAATGTGTTTCTGCAACGAACTACAAAAAACATTTGCAAAATTTTAGTGGTGCAAATTTGTGCGAGATAAAAGACGGCTTCCTTAATTAATTTACTTTCAGGAACACGAAAAATACATATTTTCCAGTGATTCCCATACCTACTCAATTCACCTGCCACATGCCAACTTTTCTTCTTCTCTATATTTTTAAATTATATATTAAGATGCACACAGAAATTAAGTGAAACCACGCTCCATCTTTGGAAGTTAGACAACTAATGTCTAAGATGAAATACTGAAGTGTTTTGTATTCCTAAGTTACAGCCCACAGAGCATCATCTAATGTCGTCTAACTATTAATTGGTTAGTGTGCACGTGTGTTTTATTTCCCTCTGCATTTAATTTCTTAACACCAAGCTGCTCATACTTTTGAAAGTATGAAGTAGCTATTCTTACAGGCAGGATTCCACCATGTGGCTGCAACAAAGCGCACTGTGTTTCAGAAGCTGTGCTTTTTGGGTGCCCTGTCCAACTTTTTACAAGCACTTGACAAGTTTTGAAAACCTTGTCTGTAAATCTGGTGTACCAGCCCACGGTCTTGTCAGACTTTCAGTTATGTAACTATGCAAGATCTCACTTCACTTTTTTATTTTCTAAAGTGCCTGACAATATGTGTCGCCAGCAGCCACAAAACAAGCTATAATCATCTTCTCACTTCAAAATAGCCGTTTCTGAGTAAAGGAGGGAAACTGGTGGAGAGTTGCACCGTATTCCCAGGATTCATCTCACCTGTACAGGTGCCTTATTTACTTTAAAGTATTTTTACAGAAGCCACCATAAAAGAAGCAGAAAGAATAATTAACTTCCCGATCCACACGATTCTTGTGACATTTGCACTCTATTATCAGCAGATCAGACTCCCAATCCCCAAATTTATGGTGTCAAAAGTTTGATTCTTTCTGAATATCATTTTAACACATTTCTGGGTTTCTGAATTCTTTCATATTCACCTAATGGCCCTAAATGCTGTCTTTGGTGTGTCTCTGCTATGGTAAAATAGGGTTTTGAAATACCAAGCTGACCTTACTGCCCAGAGTGATTTGTTCTGTGAAGCTGTGATCAAAGCGGTGAATCCATGCATTTGTAGCAGAGAAAAGTGGAGATCCATTTTTGGGAGGCTTTTGAAACGTGCTCTGGCATATTTGGTGGAAATATTGTTTTGTTAAAATAAGCTTCAGTGGCCACATGGCAGCTGGAATCCAGCACAGCCATCCCTGGTGGAATTTTAGTTATGTCCCTACTTTGAGAAGAAAAAGGTCATTCTATAAAGAATCCAATTTCTGCAGTGTTGCTGTTGCTCAGTAATATCCAAATATAGTCTTTAGTTGATTTTCTTACAGTAGGGTTGAGAAGGGCATAATTATTTCTATGCATTGCTTATAACTCATTGCTATGCACCATTTTATCCTTTTTTTGCATTTATTTAACAGTTTAAAGATAGTTGTAAATGTTTTACACACCTAATGTTGTACTAGGTGTACAGCAGTGACAACACAAGGTGTTTTTTGGAGTATAATTGGTAGTCACGTGACCTCTTTACTGCTTTCCCAGTGGGGAATGTGATTTGAGCCAATCACTCACTATTGTCAGTGGCAGTCTTTCTAGCCTGCAGGGCCCCATGCTCACAAATCTAATCTAGCCATTTAAATGGAGCTTTGCTCTGTGCTTCCAGCACATACTGCGTCACGACTGTGTAATTGTCTGGATCTTCTCACAAGATAATTATGCCTCATTTTGCAGAGGCTAGAACAAAGAAAAAAACCAGAACATGCTGAAAAAGGAGTGGTAGTGCTCTGCAGGACTTTGAATGTTTAAAAACGGTTTTGTCCTTTCTTTTAAATTTTAGCTTGATTTCTGTCAAACTCCTCCAGTCAGATGCTTCACTAGCTCACAGGTTTTGATTGTTTCATATCTTCTCTTAAAATGCCACAACAGACTGCTAATCAAATCTGACTTTAAACAAATTGTCAGCTGCAGCAGCAGCAGCAGAATCTGAACTGAAAACCTGCCTCTGCAACTCTGTTTGAGCTAAAAGTTGACCTTTTACCTCTGCTCTGATTCGACCACAGCGGGGAACCCCTTGGTGTGTTCGGAGGCTCGCTTTAAGTGTCGAAATGGCCGTTGTGTGGACCGCAGCTTTTTATGTAATGGCGAGAACAACTGTCAGGACAACAGTGATGAGGAGATTTGCTTGACTACAGCAGGTAATGCTCCTTTTTTTCCATCCTTCCTGCCTTCCTTCCTTCCTGCCTTCCTTCCTTTTTTTTTTATAACCAAGGCATTGCGAATCAAACATACACACAGGCACCTTCCTTTTATTAAGCCTTAACACACACATTTTAAACTGTTTTACGAGGGTCCTGGGAGCCTGCTGACACATTTTGTTATGATTCAAAACAAAAAAAAAAAGGTATCAAGTGGTAAAATACCTGAAAACCTGATGTGTTTCTGTGAGCACATCAAAAAGCTGCAAATAAAACAGTGACATAGTACTATTGTGAAGAAATAAGTTGCAAATTAGAAACATGTAAGAATATCAAGCAGTTATAGATTTTGTGCATATAATAATAATAGAAAAATGTACTATAACACAGTATATACAGTATGTAAAGTCTAATACTATAAGTCCTATAAATACCTTTTGTACATATTGTGGACACACTGTCTACTTCATCTCAAACTCAGGTGTAAGGACGATATTTATAAACAATGATGGGATTTGTTGACATTTCATGTTTAGTAATAACACATTTTTTACTTATAATGTTCAATCCTGAGATCTGTGTCTAAGATGTGGAAGTGCCAGGTTTGCCTGAAAGATATGAACTGCTTATGAATGAAATAAAAGGAATTTCATGCCAAAAATCACCTCAAGTCAACAAATAGCAGTCAGTTTTACACACGCTGTAATTACCAAGACTAATTATGTACTGCATGTAATAATCTTCTAGAGCGACGCAGAGATAAAAGCCCTGTGTCCTATTGCAGATTTATTATCTGAAATGTGGTGCAGTACAAGAATTTAAACTTAATACTGTGTCAGATAATTGTTGCAAAGTGGAAAAAAGTACTTGGACTTTTTACTTAATTAAAAAATAATCCTACTTAAGCAGCTTAATAGTTCACAAAATTGCATATTCAAAATGTATTTAAAGTACCTGAAGTAAATATACCTCATTGAGTGGAATGACACGTTTCAGAAACATATTATTGGATCATAATTAATGATTTGTTGATATGTGTCTCTCTTTAATGTTGCAGCCATTAATGATTTTAATTACTTGTGTATTGCTTGTTCGTTTGATCTATAATAATGCAATTAATGTTTCTAAATAATAGCTACAGCTTTAAAATAAATGGAGTGGAGTGCAAAGTACACCATTACAAAGAACTCTATTTTGCATCCAGAATATAGTGGAGAAAATGTATAAAGCAGCATAAAATGGAAGTGCTTAAATACACTACAAGTACATTAAACTTCAGCAAACTACTCGAGTAAATGTACGCAGTCCTGTCCATTCTCTCATCTAATGGTGTTGGGGATTGTAAGATTAACTGTAGTCCAGTCACTAACACCAGAGGAGCTAATCATGTATCGAGGAGGTTGATGCAACCTCATGTCCCTCTTCCTGACACATGCCTGCATGTATTAACTAACAATTATCTATAAATTGCAATACAGTGCTTGACTGCATGCATGACACACACGATTACAATTGTGCATGTGCTTCTCTGCAGCAGTTGTTCAGCTCAGTAAAAGGCATGTCTGTCTTGGAGAACATCTTAATACCATTAATATGAGAGTAAGACACACCTTCTATCAGTCTTTCTCTTGTGGTATTACTCTGCCTAATCTAATCTCATTAAAGCTTCTCCTTCATGAAAAAAAACAATCATAGTTAATACATTTTTTCTGTATTCAGGACAAAATCCAAACGCATTTCCCACTTTATCTGAAATATTGGCAGTAAACTTTGCAGCAGATTTCAGGTAGAAGCTTGTAGATGCACTATTAAACTTGATAGAGGAGTTGCAATATTCATTCATTCAGCATGTCATACAATTTGATGCTGCTGGAGACATCTTCTGCAGTCTGCGATTCATAAAGATACGACAAAGCCACTGCTAGATTAAGCTTTATGCCAAAGAAGACATAAGCTGCTGTGATGTTATTCTCACAACATTAGGGGGAACAAAATCCTCACTATACCTTTTATTTAACACAGAGACACACACACCATGGCATCATTAGTTTAATGTTTGATGACACTGTGCTGACTTGCAGTGTAATTCAAATACCAGCAGGATGATCCCTGATAGTGAGTCTGATGCCTACTGGTACAGAATGTCTTATTCACCGTCAGGTAGCACTGATATCTGGCATTTTTATCCTCCTGGCACAACAGCCAGCTACTGTCAACACTTCACTTGTTCTTCCACTGGCAAGCCTGTGATTTCTGCCAGCAGTCCGACCCTGATTCTCTTATAACCATCGGAAACCCAGTGTGGACTGCTGTCAGGTGTTCTTTCCTGTTTAAAAAATAAAAAATCTGTATATCGCTGTCCTGTGAAGAGTCTGTTGTCACATTCATTTATACTTTAAGAACAAAAGGCTGTCAAAACTAACAAAGACCAAAACAGGCTAAGTGGAAAGTTGAAAACTATCAGCATCTATAGCCCACTAGACAGTAATGTTATTACCAGTACTGAGTCAGGCAAACTCAGCAGAAACTTGATTGAAACTCAAGAGGCAAAACATGTCTGCTAAACAGGAGCGGAGCCCTGCAGCAGTCGCACAGAAGACGTCAAAAAGTTTTGTCCAGCTTTTGCTCAGTTGCCACTACTGACAAAGTCCTGGGCATAATTGCTGAAGCTAATTATTCTCCTTAATTTTCTAAGTTTCTTGCAAATTTATTGTTTTTCTCTTCAAAATATTAAGCTGGAGTTAGTCAACATTTTCCCCCCAATGTTGTAAAGCCCAATTAATGAACATATTACTACTATTTCTTCCTGCTTGTGTTCTGAAAGTGACAGAGCAAGAAGGGAGTCTATCTATAATTACAGGCCTGTCCTCCACAACTCAATGCAGAGGCGCAGAATGCTGAACAGTACTGTATTGTGATGCAGAAATATTGATCGATATCTGTGTCCACTGCACTCCATTTCCTTGTTGACAAGTGAGCAAAACCAACTCCAGTGCTTGCTGGAAGAATGCAGCTGCCTCTGGTTTTAGCATCGGAGGCATTAGATCTCAGAAAGCATTTTCCATACTGCATACTGTTTGGAGAGTTGCAGTGATCAAACAGTAAACCTAATATTAGATTTTTTTTCCCCGTTCTAAATGCATTAGAAAGCATTAGAAAGCATCCATCTTTTCCAGCAATCTTTTACATCAATATGGGCTCAGTGAAGGTCTACCAAGTGATTTATGACTGGGAATTTTGATGGTCCTGAGTACATTTATTTAGTTCCATTAACTACAGAAAGGGAAAGTGATCTGCCTAGAAACAGTTTTATTAAAATGGCTGCAATGGTTGCAATGGTTTCTCAGAATGCATCTGCTTTTAAACCGTCTGCAGGTGATGGAGTACCAAGTTTTACCTTTTCTTATCACAAAAAATGCTTGCATTTTCAACTATCTAGTTTACAAGATTTCGGTTTCACAGAAATGTCTGTGCACAAACTTCTAACCTAAATCAGTTTTGGATGTGTTGTTGTATTCCCTCGAGACTTCTTGTCGGTGCAGGGTTTATGGTAGTATTTGTATGTATGGAGAGTCTTGTGCAGTGCTGCATAAAGTGCAAGTGCTAAAAAGTTGTGTGCTCTTTCTTCTGTTGGCCCCAAAAAAAGATTGAGGAAGTGCAGTCGCATTTTTCTATTCTTTTTTTTTTTGTTTTTGTTTATTTACTTTTATGATCACACACTGCTTCGGAAGAAGTGAAAGTATCGCTGCGGAATTGAATCTTTGTATCCCTGTCCCGTTTGCTCACACACACTCACTCACAGTCATATGCGTGACCTTAGAGGGCATTTCGTTAACTTGTATTAATTTCCTGCAGACTTGCTCCACCCTAAACCATGACTGCTGTTTATCTAACCTTTTACTTTCTACAAGGAAGCCACAGCCCCATAATGTGACTGTGTAAACACATTTAGGTCCCCACAACATGAGGTTTGCTTGGACCATGCACTCACTCTTGCCTTACGCCTTCTGCTCTGACTTTGCCTGTCTTTATAATAAGCAAAGACCTGGAGGTGACTGATAAGGCATACAGTATCTGCTCTCAGCCACCCGACCATACCATCTCCCTCCTCGCTCCATCCTCTTCCTCACTTCCACTATTCAACTACTATTTCTCCTTACTCACAATTACTTGCTTCAATGTCTCTACATTCGGTTCCTGTATTTGTATAGTGAGAGATCGTCTCTCCAGTCTGTCAGTGGACAGATCATGGTGGCATTTACCTGCTAGGATTTGGTTATCCTGCCCTGGAGGGGTCAGACAACGAAATCTACAAAAGCAGCATCATCCTCTTGGCTTTGTTATGCCTCCAGTGTTTTTATTTCTCATCTGAGGGATTTTAAACAATGTAGCACCGTTAGGCACTAACAGAGCAGAGCACTGATCTGCTTTTTCTGTTTAATGTTTTATTGGATAGGTAATTGATTTTTGAAATAGCAGAAAGGTGGCAAAGTGGCAGACAATACACTATCTCCCATAAATGCATTGGTGCAATCATCACACAGCGAGATAGAAGGAGTGGGATGGGTCTCCTGTAATGGATATCGGAGATAAAGAAATGGAAAAGGGGACCACATAAACATAATATAGTGAACCAGAAATGGAGTTGCAGGAAGCAATGAATAGCAATGGGCAGGAAGATGGAGGTAAGCAAAGAGAGACAGGTGATTTGGCAGAGAAAGGAAGGGATTTGGATAAAAGTGAGTGAGGGGTAGCGATAAGCTTGAGAGGATGAGAGCAGCATCTATCACGTCGAGCCCTGAGGCCAACCGGTGGAACTCTGGAAGCAGAAATGACTTGAAAGCTAGTTTTCCACAGCTGAGCTTCTCTTTGCTCACCCTGGTCTTCTAGTCTTCTCATAGCGGAGGATAGAGAGGGCAGTGAAGGAGCACATGCTTGCTCCTGAAACAAGCTTTTATTGAAACACTGCTGCAGGGCAAACAGGACATACAGGTCCAGATGTTGGGGGAGCCCTTACTGAGAACAAGAGAGCCACTCTGCATATCCAAAGAAGCATGTGCATGAGTGTGTAAACGCATGCAGACATAACCAGATGCACATGTAGAGCCACAGTGTATCAGATGCTGGTTGTTCTGCATACGTAATGTGAAAATCATGCTGTAACACCACATAAACCTTTCTGAAGGTCATGGCACTGACAAGTTAAAGGACTCGTAACAAAAGTGATGAGCACGGCTTTAACTATAGCAGCTGATCTGTTTTAAATACAGGAGAATCCCCTTAGAGGTTTTTCGAGAAAAGCAGTTGAAATGCTCACATCAGCGTCGTTACACGTTAATTAACACAAGTAGACGGCATATCAGATGGCGTGGAGAGTGTTGAAAAGTGCGATGGTGATTAAAACTCACACCTCCTCCTTCTCAAAGATGATTCATCTTGTCCCTTTTTAATTAAAGTTTAGAAGGGAGAAACAGTGAGGGGAAATGATGTCAAGGTAGGAACAGAGGGGCCAGGGGATGATTTGAGGGCTTCAAAAACCTCTCAGCTGCCTTTGTGCGTTTTTGAAGATAAGGCATGCTTTGTAGAGTCACAGCCATCAAAGAATTGGGTTTTTTGTTGTGTTTTTATACACAAAAAACAAACCATGTGAAGCATGCAGTAGCAAAGCTCTAAAATCCTGCATTAAGTTTAGCATAAGCTTTCAAATTTGCATGAATAAGATTTATGCTCTCACTGCCAGCTCTCCCCTAGACTCCATTTGTTTTAATATCTGGGCAATAATTGGGCAAATAATAAATCTTTAAACTCTTGAAGACTGCACAGCCTATGATTCACAAACACTTTGAAGGCCTCACAACAGCAATTGGGTGTCTTCATTGATAAACGGGGTGACATACCAAATACCAATGCTAATCAGATGTTGACATTCAGATGACATCATACATTACATCATTGATATTGTTTGCAACATAAAGCAAATCAAATGTGCATTATAAACTTAACTATTTGTAGTATTTTTGACACAAGGTTCTCTTGCATCATTGTTAAAATTAGGGAGTTACACCCAAGTGTAGGTCACACTGCCTTAGTGGGTATTTTATGGTGTGCTTATTTTATTATGTACAGAACCCTGTGGAAACAAGCAGTAAGTAAGCCAACTGAATATGTCTCATTAAAAACACTGCACAGCTTGTGTGAGGACATGAAAACAGGACTGTACTGATATACACTTTTTTTTTCATTATTATGGTCTTTACTCTTGTCTCCTTAAGAGGAATCATTGGTCTGCAGGTCCCCAAAGAGCTGTCAGAGTGAGATATTGGGCATTGAGTTGACAGTGTAACATTAATCTGCTACACGAGTACACTGTCACAACACTGGCAGCTGGCATCACCCTTGACCCTGACTGGTTTGATGAAAATTAGCCCACCCATTAAACATGGAAAAAGATCTGGAAAAATTACACAGAACCACAACTTTTTTTATACAGCTCGACTGTGTTTCATTAAATCTGCCAGATTTTTTTTATTTTTTACATTTCGATAATCCTCTCAGTGAGAATTGCTTGTTTTCACAGATCTTGTCCGGGGAATTTGGCGTATTGCAAAAACGCCTGTCCAACTAAAGCATTAATATGCCAACGAGCTTCATTTTGGTCACCACAGGCACATATCCACAAACCCTTTTCAATTCACACCGACAGTACAATAAGCAGTTTTAACCTTTCTAGCTTGTGTAGTGAGCGCGCTCTCTGAGAACTCAAATCCCTCATTTTAAACTCCAGGGATGCTCCCCTCCCACAGAGAGTAATCTGCAGCTTTCTATTTGTTATATCCTCCTAAGGCTGTGTAAGAACTTCTAGATAGATCCACTAGCACTGCATCTGCTATTTTGCATAAGCACTGTGTATTCAACAACCTGTCTTCACAGCCTTGCCATTTACTGGGCCAATAAACACCAGTAATTCAAACAGGGCTGTATATACGGTGACTGTGTTCTGACACTTAGCAGTAATTCCAGCCTCTCCAATAACAGTACCTGTAAACTAGACATTAATATATAGTGGCAGTCTGATACAGAAAGAACAAAGAATGGCAGAGTGATTAAAAGTCCCCCGAGCCTCTATTCACTATTGGTATCCTTTTAGCTTGCTAATAGCTTCTCAAACAGCCACATCCTCCCCCATTGATTGCTGCCAGACTTTGGCCCCAAATAATATAGGTGCTGTAGATTAAAATGACACGTTAATCCATGAGCAGTTTTTTTTTTTTTCTGGTAGAGACGTATGTGCCGCTGAGATGTTGGTCTGTTCATGCCCTTCATCAGCAGCAGCGGAGAGCTGGCGAAGATAGAAAGGTGTGGGAGGGAGCATGAAAAAGTGTAGGGGAATATAATGGCAGTAGACTGATGTGTGGGAGTGGAATGTAATAGTGCCAGTTCATCAGAGCCAACGCACACTTGACAGGCACAAATAGGAGAGGTTGCACATGTCACCGCCCATGGTTTTCAGCTCTGGAAAAGTTTTAGGTTTTTGCTTTTAGTAGTCTAAAGTGATCACAAAGCAATACTAAGAGACTCTCAGCTCTTGGACTGCAAGAAAGGAAAGCCAAGCAGTTGGCAAGGTGCTGTTAGCTGTTGCTGGCAGTGTTGAACTGAGGGGGTGTAGCTCGCTGTTTCCTTATTTTAAATGTTGTCTGCATGTTGCATAGTAGTAGCTTTGTTCTGTAGGAATCAATAAAGTAGTTTGTGTTTATGGGCTCAATTGTTGTGCGCATTCTACTCGAAGAAAATATGTGCTTTAATTGTTTAACTGAAAATGCATGTGCTTTTGTTTCATCTTTTTGGTATCCACTCCCACCTCCTCCCTCTCACCAAGGCTAACTGTCAGTCCTAAGCTCCTGTTGTTTAAGGGCCTCGTTGCCATTGGCTATGACTGCACGGGGTGGGGGTGGGGGGGTCACTCCCGGGACCGAGGTCTGCATGAATCATGCTTGTCCTTGAATCAGGACCAGTCAAGCGTCGCTGTTCAGGCTGCTGTAAATTAGCAACCTTTTCCTCCTAAACCTATCCTTATTCAGTCACCATGGTGATGTCGGTCAAGTGATGACCTGCAACCACTGACTAGTGGAGGAATTTCACTCTGAACAAAAGCTCTACTGTTGCTGGTTGTTGGAGCTGTACTTTTTCATCTAATGTTGAAATCCAATGAACCAAATGGTCTAAAAAACAGAGTCAGACAGTGGTGAATGTGTCGGAATGCTACGTGAACTAAGACAGGACAGCATGTGAGGTTCTGATATTAGATGTTACATAGGAAAATTAAAATGAATACATGTTCATATGCTGTTTGATTTGTTTGCTTTGACTGTTATTAATCCTTGTAATTACTGTGATCCACTAAAGAGCATTTCCAAGGACTTATTGATAACATACCAAATGATTTCCCTAGATTAACTGTTGTGTCCCTTAGAATGCAGAGAAAGGGGATAATAGGATGCAGCAGACCAGGAAAAGAGGCAGATTGTCCGTAATTGGAGTAAATTGCCAGGTACTGAGGAGGTAGATGTCAGGAACATAGACCTGCATGCAGTTTGTTTGCGAACGTCTGTTTTGAATACTTAAATTGTTCATTTTGATCATAGCCACTGCATGCTGATACAGTACAGCAGCACAATGTCAATCATACACCATAACATTCCAAGCTTGTTTATTTATTTTAAGGAATGAACATGATGCCATAGGATTTTTTTAACACAGATACCAATAGCGATATTGGGTTATTTACAAATGCGATATTATGACGTATATATTTTTTCTCACTAACCTTTATTATGTGTACTAGTTACTCATTTACACTCTGCCTGACTCTGCTTGGATCAGCTCAGATCAGCTGGATGTTGTGTTTGTGGCGTTACAAACGCATGTGCTGCCAACAGGGAGGTTGCAGCGTGCCCTCTGGTAGACAGACTATTCAAAGTCAACACTTGCGGCATTTTTGAAGGGTGTTTCTCCCATTTCGTCTTCGCTTTTTAAATTTTAATTTATCAGCCATTATAAATGCTGGTACCAATAGATAATATCAGCCAATATTTTCAGGCAACTGATAAATTGTTCAGTTTCTAAGACTAACTAGAAATTGATAAGGCATGAGAAAATGTTCACTGAGACTTGAATTAAGGGAGCTGAAGAGTCGCATTCTCATAGACATCTGTATATTCAGAGTTGCAGGGGGCAGGCTGTAAGGTGCAGTCTATCCTAGCTCACAGGACAGATATATTCTTACTTGAAATGAGAATTGTCACAAATTAACCGTTACATCTACTGTCCATGTTTTAATTAATTGTCAGGAATGTTGTGTGTGCAAGTGAAGTAGCTTGCTGATGGTTATCATTATTTTCAAGAGCGATAGACTCTGTGGATTAACTTGTAAAGTATGGGCTAATGTTTTTTCTGTTTGTCAGTTATGCAGATTTTACAGATTTTAGTGCAGAAGTTGGCATAGGGATTGATGGATAAATCTTGGTGCAAGTTAGTTGGTGATAATTTCCTAGTGTAAATTTGGATATGTTAGATGGGAGATTTATGGGGGGAATCTGGGCTCAGTAAGCAGAGATCAAAATGACTAATTTTTGTGTTGATCTTGAACTTAAGAATTTAATCTGGTAAGTTAGAAAATGAGGTCAGTGTATTATTCTGAAAGATTTGTAGGATTTGTGTGTCCCTTCAGTCTAAGAGGCAAAGATTATGATTTTGTTTAGTAGAAAATCTGGGTTATTTCACGAGGGGATGAAAATTGATAGTAAAAGTGTGAAGTTTGCTATCTTGTGAACTTTCCACTAAGCTGTTAGAGTCTATCCTATTGTGTAAGTTTAGTCTTTGATGGATTTGCTGAGGAATGGCAGGTCTATAATTTGAATCTTTTTAGACCAGGTTTGTTCTTGTCTATGCATCTATTGTCCGACTACATGGAATAGGTCACTTGGGATTTGGATTTTTTTGTATGATTGCTGATTATATCCCATTTAGTGGCAGTGGCGCAGTGGGTAGGCGCTCGTCTTGCAGCCGGGTTACCAGTTTGAGCCCCTGTCCCTGTGCTGTGTTGTATCCTTGGGCAAGACACTTAAACCACATTGCCTAACGGTAGCGGCGGTCTCTAGCTGCATGAACGCAGATGTTCGTCTCTGGATGAGTGATCTGGAACGATCATTTCATGGTGTGCCTTGTGTGCACAATGACAATGAGTTTAATCTAACATCTAAATGGCTTATTTTACCAGTGAGGTTGTTGCACTTCTTTAAAAGCAATATGTGTTGATGAGTCAAGTCTCAAGTACCTTATAGTGCTGGATTGATCTCTGATGTGCAGTACACACACTGGCCAAAAACATAGAATAGTGGACAGTGGCCGGATACTAAAAGAATACTTAAGAGACACCATAAAATCTACAATACTCAAAAGGGACAAAAAACAAGCTAACGTGCTCTCTGATTTATGCTTCAACGAGCATCACATTTGCATTACAGTGAGTTAAACCTGGCCTCAACTGCCACATTTCACTGCTTTAGTAACACTTGGCTTGAAAGAAGTGCCCCGTTCTTGTATGGCCCCTCACACTCAAAGACTGGCTGACAGCATAATGTAAAGTATGCGGTGCTTGAATAAGGCCCGCTCTTTTTCTCTCCATCTCTGCATATGAATCTTTTAAGTAATTTACAGTGCCTTTCACAGTACACTAGCTTTTTTTTTTCCTCTCTTCTTTAGAAAATGTACCTGCCTAGTTTGCAAACTTCACTGAGGCTCACAGGGCCTGTCTTGTACAATATGGCATCAAAGAAAAAGTCCAAGAGGTGTTGAGGCTGAACTAATGCTAAATAGTAAATGCTCCTTTGTCATTATTCTGAAGTCCTCAGTAGCTGTAAAGTGGTGTCAGATAATTTCACTACTTCTATGCAAAACTTTAGATATTATTAATGAAGTCCCTAATAAGTTCACTGTGCAGCAGAGGGAACTTGAAAGAAAAATATAATCACTTCTTGTTTTTGGTTTCACTTAGAAATGTTCTCTACACTTTACACTTTTCTCTGTTCATCCTTTGTCGCCAAGTAAAAGTGCTCTTTTGGCATTTTAGAACTGCATTAGTTTGAATTTAAAATGAAGAAAAGAATAAGACTTTAGCGAATAGGCGCACTGAATAGGATTTAATTTATTTGGATATAACTTTGATGAATTTTGGAAAAATTTAGAGCTGGTTGTGTGCCTAGAGCTCAATTTAATTTCCCCAGAACAACCATATTTTTCCACGCATGTCTAATGCACCCATCCATAAGTAGCAGAGCCTCTTGTAACATTATAGCTTTAGGCTGGGGGTGGGAAGGGGGGGGTGATCATGGAATCCTCACTGTTTTGTAAGGCTAAAAAGGCCGCGTGCGGCCTGCTTCTCATTGTGTCGCCCCTTACCAACAACCAGGAGCTCACAACCAGCACTGCGCCCGTCAGTCTGCACCTGACTGGACGGGGTACACAGCCTGTATGAGGCCATCCATGACCTGCATACTTGGGGTTAGCAGTAAAGGTGAGTAAAATAGCTTGAACTGAACCATAAATTGGGAGCAAACAGCACTGTGGTGATTGCTGGTTATCAAAATTCCACTACACTGTCCGTCCCCCCCCCCCACCAGCTGTCAGGTTGCCAGTAATTATTTAGGACATAGATTACTGAAACATCTTCCGGTGCTAAGCACTCTTAATACCTTACCATGATTCCATGATGTGCATTTATTATTTTTGGTTAGTGAGACAGCACCGGATCAAGTGTTAATTACTAAGTGACAGCATTATCCGGTTTGTAGCTATCACGAGTATACAGACGAGGCATTATTGAGTGACGAATTGGTGCCAGGCAGCTCTCACTGTAATTAATGGGCTGGGTTATTTCCTGTAAATGCGTTTTCTGCCAGCACTGTAAAAGTGCATTGTCTCGTGATATGGTTGCACTTAAGGCAGTGCTGAAATGACACAGAGCCTCAGCAATTACAAAGGTGTGATAGGATGCAGATGTGTGTTTGGGTGGTGATATGGGCAAGGATGCAGTCGTGTAAGCACTCATACGCGTGTTTGGCTTGAATGCATTTGTTGGGGAAATGCGAAATGAAAGGGCAGGGGCTTAAGTGGAATGAGGGGAAGAAAAAAAAAAGAGTGCCCTGGAGAGAGAAAAGAGGGATTGCATGTCAGAAAGTGTGAGAAATAGAAATGTGAGAGGATGGCGAGGGGAGGCAAGGGGGTAGAATATGGCATGGTGAAAAAAACAGAAAGTGTAAAGACGATGAAGCGGAAGAGAGAAGGAAAGCATAGGGAAGGAGAGAATGATACTGGGTGGGGGGTGGGGGTGGCTGATGGAGATGAGGGATTTGGGAGAGGGGCAAAGCCATTGGAAAAAAAAGATAAAACCCTCTGGATTCATTGTATGAAGAGACAAGGAATCAAGCGGAAGGACAGAGAAGCAGGGGGAGGTGGAAACAGTAAATGGGGAAAGGGCCCGTGGGTCCTAGCAGAAAAAGAAAAAACATCAGGGAGTGCTAAGAAAGGAACTGAGTGGAGGAAAAGATGAGAAAGCAAGTAGGAAACAAGATGTCTGCAGAAAGGGGAATAAGCAGACAGAAACCTGAGAGACAAGTGCAGGAAGGAAAGGTAAAAGCAGAACAGAGAGAGGCGCAGGGGAAAGCGAAACAGCTAAGTCAGGTGAGCTGATTGAAGATAAACAAGAGTGGCGAGGAGGGAGGAAAACAAAGCAGATTAGGAAAAAAAGAATGAGGAAAGGATGGAAACAGTGAATTAAATGACACGAGTGGGAGAAGGAGAGAGAGATAGAAAACGGCATTTTGAGAGGGATCATATTTGAATCAGAGAGCTTGGATTAGTCCCTGTATGCAGTATTAGTCTCATTTATGGTAATTACTGAGATTCAGAACCATTTTCTTTTTGTTATTGTTATCTAGACATTTTTTTCTGACTCATTCTGCTCACATGCTATTATTCTCCCATCAATTTTTTCTCAGTCATTTGCGTTTGCCTCCCATCCCCACCCTTTTCTCGTCACGTCTTTTTACAATTTCACCTCTTTCTGCCTAGTGTTTTGATTCCACTCATCACAGGCTTTCTCCAGCCGCCTCTGTTCTCTGCTCTTACATCCTCTGGCAGTCTGTGGTCACTTTGTTCACATGCACAAGGCTTAAATTGAATGCTCGAGATGATAATGCTTCTCTGTTCCCGCTGTGTTTTTTATGTTTTGATCATCCTAACACCCTGCTCACAGTTTTTCCTCTCTCTCACACATTTTTTTCTCTATGTGTTGTTCTCATTGTTTTATATTGCCATAAGGCCACCCAAAGGGCAGAGCCATAGAAAACTCATGCTGGAGTTTAAGAGAGCCTGGGTGCAGGGAGAAAACAGGAGCAACAGATATAGTGAACTATAGTAACAGATTTTTGCATTGTGCTTCACCATTGGTCTTTCTTCTAAGCAGTTTTTCTTGACAAAAGAAATATAGAGAAAGTGAGGCTAAGTGTGCCTGTTGGACAAATATACATGCAAATCTGTGTAAAGTGTTTCTGAGTGAGTACAATATTTACAGGTTATTACAGTGGAGATGGGTCAGAAGAGGAGACCCATAGTGTCAGAGTAACTAGCCATCTGGACACAAGCTGGGCACAGGGATGCCAGTCCAAGGATTCGGACCAGCTCAGTCATAAAAGCCTCTTCTTCTTCTTTAGTCCACCACTCCTTTCATGCATATATAACTACAGTCTGACCAATATTTTGGCGTGGGCCAATATTTCAGCCAATACTAGCTATCTGCCAACCTATGGGTAACGCATTTATAACAGTCGATAAATGAAAAATTTAAAAATAAGGCGGAAATGAGAGAAACACCCTTTGGACATGTTATGAGTGTTGATGTTGCATAGTTTGTCCACCAGAGGGTACTATGCAGCTTCCCTATTAGCAGCACATATTTGATACAACATACAACATGATTTTTTTAAACTGCATTATCATCTGAGTTCGCATTCATAAAAATGGCACTTAACAAATGCTTGAGAAATCTTTATATTTTGAGGGAGAAAAGAAATGTTGGTCAATATTCTGATCTTTAAATCACTAAATATCAGTATTGCTCTTAAAAATCCTAAATCAGTCTAGCTCTACATGCAATGCTTACAAACCCCCCCAAAAATTTGCTTTTCAGACAGCACCTTGTTTTTTCCCCCCCCAAGGTAAACTCAGTGTCCCATTGATACAACTGAGTTGGGCCCTTGTAGAGGTAGACAGACGGATGGTCGATCAAATCAACCGCCATATATATTTTTAAAATTGCCTGTACAGATTCAAACAACATCTTGGTTCTGTGATGGTTTTGTGTGGCTGCACTTCTGACTTGTACTTGGTGACATATGAGTGTATGTTAAATCAAGGGCGAGTGTGTGTTTGTGGCTGCTGTGATGCACTTGGAATATTGGGATTTTAAGTAAGTAATCGTTTCATTTGTCTGTTGATTGAGTTACAGTGTTGTAGCATTGCATTTTGCAAAGCCATCATGTTGGATAAGTACTGAACGTAATCAATCTACAAGTGGCTGCTTATGCCTGGGATTACCAAAATAGAGTAAATTTCTGCCCCCTATGAGAAATTTGCACATCACTGCCATCATGATGTGTCTGTTTCAAACTAGCCCAGGTAACTCTTCATATAACCATATATGAAGATCTAACTATAAAGAAGTTGTACAGCTATTTAATTTTTCTCCAGACCACAGGATTGTTGCATTTGGAAAAATATCTACCTTTAAAAGGTTTATATCAAATGAAAAACAGCACGCATTTGTACTGGTGGAAATCTTGAACTCTTAATACCTCTAAAAGGGATCTCACAGGGCCATAATGTATAGTTATTCACTTCTTTAATTCTGAAACACTTCATACACCTTTGCTTTCCATGCTGTGTGCTGTGGGCAATTTCCTTGTATACTATGCACAATAGATGTCAATGTTTAGACCAACTGAGTGAATTCCTGAGAGACGGTTTTCGAGTGATCATTGCTAGCCTAGTTTCTCAAAGCGGTTTCTTCCAGCTTTGCCAGTCTACTGGGAAACTTTTTAGCAGTGTTAGCATAGAAATATCTCAGGCCTATGATATTTTTGACTTCTTTTTTTTCTTTTGTTTCCAAGAGTGTCTGGAAACAAACATCTTCTAAGTAGCAGGAGTTACTTTCCATGCAGAACCAAATATGTGTTGGTAATTCATCTTTTTAAAATTCATATCATACCGATTCATTTTTAATGATAGAAGTTCTGCATTCCTAACTACATACTAGCCTTAATTTGATTTGTATGTTGTGTTTTATTGTTTTTTTCTCACTGAAATCTTACCACAGTAATGCAAAATGCTCATGCAAAATGCAAATTAGGCTAATTATTGTTGGAAAAGGCTGAATGAAATTAGACAGCTTGAGGGAGATGAGAAAAATACACTACAAAATATTCAGGAAAACACATTTGCTTTGTTAACTGGCATTAGTATTCTGAAGTATCACACTGATGGACGCCTGCTAGTACACATTTGAAATTATTTTTAGTGTACAAGCAAACAAGTATATAAGCACTGCATCCAGCTTTAGCATGTAGTATGGAATTGGGATACAGCTGTAGTCATGTGTGAATCTGTGCAAGTAGTGCCTCAACACACAAGCAATCCACAAGATGCTTCATGATCACCCTGCCTAACCGTATCATATGACTCCCTCAGGCTATGGATGATGCAAAGCTTAAAGCTGCATTATTAATTAGATGCACATAACATAGACTCTGTTGTACAGTGTGCGACAGCTTGATGTGTGGTCTGCCTCAGCTGCGGTTGTGTGGGAGAGAGACTGCATTGATATGTTGTAGAATAACTGCATGCGTGCCTGAGCCCAGTGCTGATGGATGGGATCATGAACAAGCATGCATAATTTCAAAATAATTCATTACAGGGATGAAACTGGTGTATGTGTGAGCGCACAGATGGGGATCGATAACGCTGAAAATGATGCTGCTGTGTATGTTAACATATGAGGCTGGCAGTTGTTGATGTGGATTAATGTGGATGTCTTAAGTCGCTTGAGGCGCTTGCTGAGAATAAGGTGTATAAAAGATTAGCAGGCCTATCGAAGTAAAGTGAATAATATGATATGAGTTGAGAAACGGCCATATTAGGGAGAAAGAATCAAACTAAATACTCACGAGTCCTTTAGTGAGCAACAAAAAGAATCTTGTCAGTGCAGATCGACAGAAAACATGGAAAGAGAAAGAATTAGCAGAAGATATTAAATGAAATCGCCTTTCCGCTTACAAAGGTTAAACTCATACTGAGATCTCCTGCTTCCATTTAGTCAATAAGCCACCGGGCTTTTGTGCATGCTTACATATACTTTATAATAGACTGCATAATTCATTTTATAAGGAGCTATGAGATGTTAAAGCCAAATAATTTTTTCTTATTTTTTTTTTTTAAATGAAGCTGTCAAGTTGTAATTAGACAGCATAGGAGGTTCCACAGAACATCGCTTACCATATCTTCACAACTGATCGACCGTTGCTTTCAGTCTCTTTTGGTCTAAAAGAAGATGTCAGTCAGCTATTTCCAACAGTGCTCTTCGCTTGATATTCAAAAAGATGCAAATGGGTGTGCAGGGAGAGAAAAGAGGAGGGAGAGGCGAGAAAAACCAAGATGCAATAATAGATAGGGACTGTGCAAAAACCACACAGAGATGGTGACATACTTAGCGCATATTCTAGTGAGACAAATCAAATTTCTGTTGGGATTTTTTCCACGCATTTTCATCAGCACAGCTCCTCATTATTTGCTCAGACTGCATGGTGTGCACGACTTGCTTTCTTCACATACTCGCTCCAGCTTGCTTTCCCATACATAAAGGGTCAAGCACTTATCTCAGAGCGCACACAGGGACCAGTCTTCCCTTAAGCAATAACCCCCCAATCACTCCATGCTTCCTCAACCCTAACCATCACATTTAGCGTACATGTGCACAAGCTACATAACTGACCATAATGCTTCATTTCTTATCACTCAAACAGAGGCCAATGATTCCACTCTAGAGAGAGATATGAACAGGAGCCATAGATCCTTAAGCAATGGGCTGTGTTGTTCTGTTGTTAGACTTTGATAAAACACACAGGAGCTCCTTACGCTTCCGCTAGCCTGACCAGGCCCATTGTTAAAGGAGAGGGGATTAAATGGTGGAATGGGCATCAGGGGTTTTGTTCTGTTTCTTAACCAGCAGAAGAATAGAACAGAAGTGGACACAAGGGAGGACTGGAAGTGTATGAGGGCAATGATAATTTGCATACGTGTTCATGTGTGTGCCTGCAAATGCCATGTATATCCATGATTGTATGCATATATGCTATGACTGCAGGTTTTATCCCACATTATCTGAATGCAGATCATAGTCTGACTTCCCTGCATGCTTATCCTCTGTGCTCCGACTTCAGTAGCATAGCCCGGCAAAATAAATTAGGACTCTTGTGTGTGCCTTTAACAATTTAGGAGTTGGCTCATCATCCTGGAATTCGATATTGTAGGGTTTTTTTTGCATACAAATAGAAACAAAGATACAAACTGTGTGCTGTTTGCTCAGAGTGCACATGGAAAGACCTTACAATAATGAGTTTTATTGTTTTATCTACTAAATTAGTCTAGATTGTGCAACTATATGTAATGAAAGTGATGCTCAAACACAAAATGCAATGATGGTTGGATTGTTTGTGATACCATTGTCAGTAAACAGGAGTAAATGAATCCAGTTTGTCTGTTCCAGCCTGTAATGAGATACAATTCTGCAGACCTTCATCTCTGTTTGTCTAACAGTGACCTTAGACGCAAATCAAGTTGTTTCATTTGAGATTTAGGTCAGTGGAAGAGTCTCGTTTCTCTGCTGTTCTCAGTAGCAAGATTACCCAGATAAATTTAATCCCTGTGTGTTTATTCATATGAGTGTTTGGGATAGTGAGAATGGAGTTCTTGAGTGCACTGTTTGTTTCACAGTTGTGAGTGCCGCAGAATTTCCAAATAGAGAAAAATTGCTTTTTTCAGTCTGTCTTAAGCAGTCTGCGTCACTGGGGATGGAATGGCAGAGTAACTTTATTATGGCATAATACTATTGCCCAAAATAACGACGGTATTGCAATACCATTTATCAGTTTCAATTATTTTTCAGTACCTGATATTTCCTGAAAGATTTATGTACATTGTTTCTGTGCAACTGACGAAAAAATACCTGTCACAAAGAAAAAAGCAGTGTGTGTGTGTGTTTTCATTTTAAAATGTCAGTTCAGTTAAGTAGCTCCTGGTTTGCTTTCTCCACTGTCCGCCATCAAGTTCCTGGGTTCAGATCTGCTGGCCAGTTGGGACCTCCCTATGTGGATTTGCATGTTCTGCCAGTGCCTGTGTGGTATTCACCAAGTACTCCAGCTTCTTCCCACTGTCCAAAGACATGCTTATTATGTTTGCTAGTTATTCTAAATTAACCATAGGTGTGAGCATGAGGGTAGGTCTGCATCTTTGTGTTAGCCCTGAGATCGAGGAGAGTCAGCGGGATGGGCCCTGCTGTCACCCTTGGTGGGATACACAGGAGAAAATTAATGTTATTTTGTCCCACCCTTATGTCACACTCCTGTTTTTGTTTAAATATAAGATGGGTGGTTAATACATAACCTGTCAAATGTAGAAAGGCGGAAATTAGGTACCCTCTCTCTCTTTCAGTTCTCTCTCTTTGAACTTTCAGTTCAAAGTATGAATTATTATTTAAACAGAAAAAAAAATCATATAATGCTTACAATATATTTTGGCTGTTCTTCAGAGAATCTAACATCTATATAGATGTACACAGGGCCCCTTTATGTGTCATTATTTCACCATAGATACTATAAGCTGCCCTGCAGCAGCCTTTTAACCTGTTTTGATCTCAGGTGTAGACCTGGCAGTCATCAGGGCACTTTGGGAGCAGCTCAGCAGGTGAACCTGTGAGTGGCAGCCTCTGAATGATTAATGACTTCATTGCCACTTATATGATCAATAAAATTGACATCTACACCGGAAATATGGTCATTTAACTTAAAACAAGAAGCAATAACCATTCCCTTGTTTGATTACTGGCATGTGTAGATGTGGGGAGAGCTCCCCTTGGAGAGTTGAATAAGCAGTAGCACTCTAACTGCCAGCTTTTGCAAAAGGATATTGTGACAGCTGTGACAGTTACTGTATATACCTTAACGGCAGGTTTGTATTGTTAAATGTTTAAGTTTTTTTTTTTTTTTTTTTTTTTTTTTACCCTTTGTTTTTTTTTTTTTTTTTTTTTAGCTTTTCAGCTTTTTTGGGGGT
>VUQK01002032.1:58348-76160 GCA_015106715.1 Bujurquina vittata
TAATACCTTAACGGCAGGTTTGTATTGTTAAATGTTTAAGTTCTTTTTTTTTTTTTTTCGTTCCTACCACTGGTTACTGTTGATCATTTCTGACAGCATGACAGCTATTCAGGGCGATCTCCCAGCTGAACAACACTCTTACTTATTAGAGCCTTCAGGAATGCTATGACATTAAAAACATGAGAGTCTGCTGCTGAAATCAAAGTAATACTCATCTAGGCGTCCCAAAAAAAAAATATAAATAAATAAATAGTATAAATGTAAATATAAATCATATAAATGCTAGTGCATGAGTCATTTCCAGCTGGGGACATGCCTCTTCTTACCACCCGTCCTTATTTTCTTTCCCTTATTTGTTCTAATAGGAGCTTAATTGTAGAAGACATTTATATTAGGAAACATATCTCCTAGATGCCCCTCAAGTCACAAATGTTTCCATAAATGCTTCTCCAAAGAAAAGCACGCAGTGACCGTGAACAAAAACGTGATAATGTTCGCAGTGATGGATTAGCCGTGTCAGCCAGCGCACGTTTCTCCACGAATGAATTCTCAAATCAAAAGAGCAAGAAAGAAACCTAAAAAAAAAAAAGATTTCCTGTGTTTTAGAAAACATTATTTTCTTTAAAATTAATGACTTGAAAAATACTAAATCACCTATATCGCTATTTTTTTAAAATTTTTTCCACAGATGCGTTTGCAGTCTGGGAAAAGACGCATACTTAATCACTGCTGTGCATTTATCAAGCCGAAAAACTCTTTGAGGGAAAGCTGATGACACGTGGAGATCTGAATGCTTTGAAGAGCTATGAAATAAGCCTGACTGACAGTGGAACTTAAATTAATGGTGAGGAGAACAAAAGATTTGAGAGATACTGAAACAAGAATGGAGCAAAACAACATCATAGAAAGGAATGTGTACAATGAGAACAGAGAACACGTGGGATGTACTGAGCAGTCCTCGCTTTTGTGTTACCCAGTTATTAGAAGACTTGTCCCGTTACAGAAAAAAGCACACACTGTTGCTGCTGCCAGACTCTCAGTAATTGGGCTTAGGTTTAAATTGTTTTGGGGGTTTTTGTTTGTTTGTTTGTTTCCTTCACTGCGTGGCTCTGAAATTGTCACTTTTTAATCCAAATAGCCGCATTATAGCATTGTTTGCTGATCACCTCAGCCTAACCCTCCCCAGCATCAAACACTGCCTTTTATCCTTTCTTGTTTCCTTATTTAGATGACCCTTGTATCTGACTTCTAAAAAAACACATTAAATTAGAAGTTCATTGCAACTGTAGCAGAGCTGTATTTTACAAAAACTTTGCTGTTTTGTGTATTATATCCAGCTCTCTGCACAACTTATTTCACAATTTATTTCTGTGCATTTGCATTTATTTCTCCTCATAATTATTAATCATAGATCACATTCTCATGCTCACATTTTCTGTTTCTCTGAACAGTCAGCATTCAGCCCCTAATAGTGAGTTATCTCGCATCCACAACCTGTTACTTTGTAATAATAATAAATCCCATCCCTGCACATGCACATGGATATACGCAGCCTCATCTCTCATCTCCATCAGATCTAGGTTTTTCGGCTATGCCTGTGAGGTATCCGAGTTCGGTTTGTGTCCATTCTCAGGCTGGCCTCCACCCCTCCGCTCTCTCCTAACTCACCTTATGGCCCCAAAGAACAGTTGCCATGGAGACCATGCCCGTCAGGTTCTGGTGGGATGGGCTTGTAGTCAAAGCCTCTCAACAATCTTGAGCAACCTCTCACCCTCCCCATTCTTCTTTTTTCCTCCAGGAAAAAAAAATAGCCCTTCAACAACCACACTGCTCCACTGAAAGGTTTTCTCTAAAAACCAAGTGTTGAGGCTCCCACGTGTAAGCTTCTTTTGCAGCATGTTACAAAAAGAAGGATGAGTGGCATTGCTTTGTTGCTGCGGCTATAACTGAGTGTGATTCTCTGAGATATAGAGTCAACAGTGATTCATAGCCCATCTTTTCACCAAAGCCTTTTTTTTTTTTAGCAAACATACCTGAGAGTCCTTCACAACTCTGCTAGAGTGTCTACCTTTCTGTCCCACTCTTTGTGGCTCTCGCCCTTTCCCTCATCAGCAGCAAGATTACATTGCAGTCGCAGAAACTGTCAGACAAAAGTGTGACTCTTAAAATACTAAAGCATTCTTTGCACTGATTAAATAAACTAATATCTATTATTTTACATCCAAAATCTAACTTTCCTGTTACTATAGCTACTCAGTGTATCAATTCATGTTTCTTTCACTTCCCCTTCAATGTCCTGTCTTTCCCATCTGTCCTTGTGCTGTCTTCTTCTTTCTTTTCATCTGTAGATGGTTTCCAGATGCTGGAGTCATCCATTAACTTTAACCCACCTCCCCTCTACTCTTCTTGCCACCCACAGTAAGCTCTGACTGAGTGTTACTGGGTGGGGGGTGGGGGGGCCTGATAGTGGCAAGCAATGGAGCGAACAAGTTATTACAGGACAGGCAAATAGAGGCCCGATGAAGCATGAAAACCTTCCTTCCCTAAAGCACCACTCACACATATACACACACAGATGCACAGACTAGAGGATATACAGAGAGATGGAGGGAACGAAGTGAGATAGACAGACAAAAACACATGCAAACACAAATACACATGTACTTTTTACTGCTCTCATCCACAAAACCAAAAAGGTCTTAATGAGAAAGAAAGACTGGCAGGCATAAACACGCGCGTACACACAGCCTGTCCATTAATTCGCACGTTTGCTATGCATGCTAACGAGAACAGACATACACTACATGACAAGCCACGGCAACAGGCACAGGGTGACAACATGGAGTATGAATATTAATGGTAGGATGCCAAAGGGATCTGGAACTGTACTGTTGCAGAGCAGTTAGCATACTTTGCTTCCCAGCTTGGCTTACAGAGCGGCTTTCAATCAATCAATTTTTCATATCCCACCAGGAGAAAGTTTGTTGGCAGTAAAGGTTTATAAAAAAAGTAATACATAGAGAACAGTGAGGAGAATCGGATGCTTAAGTACTGGATGCGCAACCCTAACATTTATAGAGACCGGGGGTTTAAATTAATTTGAAAGTGCCAGAGTTCAAACGCTCAAGTGCAATTTTAAAAACAGCCACTTGTATTCTCGTATTCATAAGTTAAGTGTGTTTAGAGCACGCTGGAATAAATCAAGCTGTTGTTCTTTGGCTGCTGAAAATGCTGCTAGCCTGAAATTATTTGCATGTTCAAAAAGCTTCAGCAGTGGGAGTAGGTCGGAGAGTATATGGAGCTTTTCATTTGCTTCAAATTCACTGTGAAGCAGCCACCTAGTGAAAAATCTAATGTACTCTAATTGAAGATACTGGATCTTACAGACTTTGGTCACAGAAGCAGTAAAAGCACCAACTGTTTCCAAGTCTTCCAGATGAAATATACCTTAGTGTATCACAGTTTCTTTGCCTTTATCAAAAACCATTTATCAGTGCTGCCTGAGTGGACGTGTCTCATCTGTAAGATACAACACACAAGCAAACACCATACATCTCGAGTGCAATGCTGAAAACATGAGCTGGGAAAAATGTGAGGCAAGGGTCCCATTTATGAGTGGAGCTCAAAACTTTGATGTGTATCTGGGCGTCCTATCTGCAGTAGATAAAGAGGGTTGTGTTAGTGAGGTGCTAACACGCTATCTACTGCACTAACACTATCAGCATGTGAGTGAAACAGCCAAATTCCTGCTGGGGTTGATCTGGATTTCAAAATAACTGGATTGCATTAGATAGTGTGAAAAGATCGAAATAAAACCACTACAGACTCTGCTCTGCTACTAAGCCCCTCATCTCCAAAGTCAACAACTGATACGTTCTCATTTTCCTGTAAATACAAAGAATATAGTGCTGCTACCTCTGCAGCGTATTTTTGTTGACAATGGATAAACCTCCCACCCTCTCACCTACTCTCCTCCTTTGCATAGTGTGCATTAAAAATTAAACCAAATCACAATGCAGGCAGAATGCCAACAGGAAGGATAAATTGCTAGCAGTAAATGCAGTGTAGTTATTGTGTTGTATTCCAGATGTAAATTTTAGTTTAACTGCAGGTATAATCTTGGTCCAAAAGACAGTAAAAGCAGTTTTAAAATCCCTTTTTTTTTTTGCTGCGTTTATTGAAACTGTAGCCACCACTTTAAGCGTTTGTTCTGTTCACCCTTTAGATTCCATTCTGGTGGGAGTGGAGTCTGAAGCGAATAAAGGCATTAGTGAACCAAAGAACTCCACAAGTTGCTGTTTGTTTATCACCATGTGGCGTGGGTTTAGTTAGCTCGCTCTGGACAAGGATGAAAGGATTTATGGAATTTTGTTTGTACTGCTGTTTTCGCTCGTATGAGGAGCTGAAAGCAGTCTGTCTGTGAATACGTGGGAGTGCACTTGAAAATGCTTGAACTTTATTTCTGTTAAACTTTTAGCAAGCTCTGCTCACGCATGTACGTCCCTGACTAATGTTCAACACTGTATTTAGCGGACTGTATCTTAATGCCACGTTTGTGCATCTGTTTGTGGGGCGCGTTTGAAGCCAGATGGCATGCCTCCTTCCTCACACCCTGCAACCCAGTGCACGCCCTCCCCCTACTCTGGATGCCCGCCTAATACTAAACATTACAGTGTGTATGTGTAAAAATGTGAACAGCCTGACACCTAGTGGTTCTCTTCTCTTCTGTTGCCTTCTCTTGCTCCCTTTGCACACCAGTTTGCTGATATATGAGAATGGTGGGCATGTCATCCATTACACACCTTATTTTATCACTCTGCTTTTGCAACTGTGGCAAAAGAACCTCCAAATGAGCCAGCAACCTCATACACATAATCAGGATCAGACAAAGTGGCTATGTGCAGTATAGGAAAGTTGCTGTAGCCTCTATCAGCTCAAGCAGCTGAAGGCAGACGCACTCCAGGGGTTGAAGCAAACCTGGAATGCAGAAACTGGAGGATGATTCCCCCCCACATACACACACACACACACACACACACACACACACATTGCCTCCACCCCACCCTACTTTGGACGCTTTTTAAAGTTGAGACTTTGTGAATGTAAAATGAGTCTTCTGCGCGTAGGGAAAGTACAGAACATCTGTGCAGCCCCTATCTTTTCCCTCAGGAACGAGCTAGAGGGAGGAAATATCTCCATTCCCTTTATTCAGAAGCGTTTTAAGTGTGGCAATTAGGATATGTGGAGTCTTTTATTAAGCCGATTTCTTTTCATTTTATTTTGCTCGTTCATCTTCGGATAAGTGTTTTCTGACAGTGGCTAGTTAGCATATTCATTGGCAGGTAGCCAAAGGAATGGGCCCCATTTAAAAAAAAAAAAAAAAGAAAAAAAAAAGTGTGTATCTCAGCAACCCAGCGGCATGTCAGCCGTTGATCTGCAGCGTAGTTTGATTAAAGCCAGACAAAAGAGTGCTTTGGAGCTTGTTTTAATCACTGCATTCTCAATGGCCTATTGTGCACTAACATCGGCCCTCACTTTGCTTCAGTAGCTGCATACAGTTTTCTGTGTTTGTGGGCATGTATTATATGTTCACCAATATTCTGTCTCATGTACTTCTGAGGCAAACCCTCAGTGGATTTTTGTTTTTAATTTCAGTTAAGGCATATTTTGATGTCAGAGCTTCCTCTCTTATTGCCTGCAGGCGATCAGTGATTATTGACAAAAATATGAGTAGGAGTGTACACACTGTCTGAATGTGTTTGTACAAAAACCACAAAGATACTGGACTTTTGGCATTCATGCCTATGCAGTACCATCCGGAAAGCATCTGACAGGAAGTGGCTTCATTTTTCAACATGACAGCGATCCCAAACAGATTGGCAATACAATAAAAACATACCTGGTCATAAAAACACACAATGAAACACTATCAGTCATAGATTGGCCTCCCCGGAGCCTCGACCTTAACATTACTGAAGTAGTGTGGGATCATCTTGACAAGAAATGGAACAAAAGTCGGCCGACATCCAAAGATGTTTGAATGTCCCTCAAGACTTCTGGAGAACTATTCCTGAAGACTACGTAAAGAAATGACAAGAAAGCTCACTAAGCAAGTTCAGAATGTGCTGCAGAATAAAGGTGCTCAAGCTCTTTAGAATTGTACTAACACCATTTGTGTCTTATATTCTGTATTTTCATTTATGTTTGCACTGATTTCCCATTCTGCTAGTGAAATATAAAGAAATGAGGAGTGACTCAAGTCTTTTGAACAGTACAGAATCAAAGAGCAGTACCATACTTACATACCTGTCATTCAGTACAGGTGCACTATCAATATCGGTATAGACTATGGTAGCTTTGTTTTTGTGGTACAAATTGGGAAATCTATAAGAACAAAAATAAATAAATAATTGGTATTGGCTATCAGCCAAATTGTTGTTTTAAACGTCAGCATCAGTTCAGTATTTCACAGTTTAGGTGCGCCCTCTGATAGGACTTCACTTGATGAAGCCTGAATCCCTGACAGCTCGCATTCTCGTTTTAGTTCTTCCTAATTCATAGAAACATAGGAGAAAAAAAGAAGCTGTCAAAAATAAAAGGCATACAGCAGGGAGCCTGTGTGACTCTATCTCATGTAATAGATTTTAGGTGGAGTTCAGTTTGGAGAAGATGTGTGTATAATACTTCAAAAGACACCTTGTGCTTATCTCTCCTCCCTCTCCCTTTTAGACATGTTTCTTTTGGTGTCCTCTTTCAACCACCGCCTGTGACCTCTGAGTGCTCTTGTAGTTCTTCCCTCTTATGTAGGGGTAATAAGATCGATGCAAGTGGGATCTAATGAAGTGCTGAAAACTCAGTGGCAAAATTTTTGAGAGAAAAGGGAAAGAGTGACAGGGTGGGGAGTGTGAAAGGCTGGAAGAGATATTTGATAGTTTCCTGTCCCTTTAGCTTTTTATAAGAATTTTATCTAATGCATTTTCAAGGCTATTATATTAGAATGGTCAAGTACATGAAAGCTCCATGACAGTAAACTAAAAAGTATGACAAGAAAAATACCAAGTGGAGAGGAGAGGAGAGGAGAGGAGAGGAGGGAGCACTATGCAGGGGCAGGCAGACAATAGATAGAAAATAAAAGATGGGAAAACAAAAGGCACTAGAGGTGGGGGAGTATGGGTGAGAGGAGAGGAGGGGAGTGTGAGGTGGAGTGATGTGGGGAGAAAGCACGCTGATGTGATTAGAGGGACTTATTTGAAAGGCTACACCTCACCCCTCTCCCCAAGCCTTCACGTATAGAAGGTTTACGAGTTTATAAATGCATTGTAGATGCAGCGTAAGAGGTGCAGAGTGAGGGTATTAATACAAAAAAAAAACAAAAAAAAATAACAGTTGTGCCGCCCCTTTTCAACATGCTGCCATTTGGAGTGGATCATTTAGATTAAATAAACTACAGCTGTATTTATTACTTTTACCATATTTGCATTTTTTTCATAACCAATTATCCATTGCTGAACCGTTCCATTGAGACCTGAGAAGCTGCATTTTGCTCACACTATGTCTCATAGTCTGAATGACAATAAAGCTGAGTCTGATTCAGTATCAGCAACTTAAATAATGAGTAGCAAGAGGCAGGTTTTTAGAAGTGTAGTGTTTGTAATGGGGATCCCTTCAATTGGATGGGAAATCTCTTCATTTTGGACTTAAAAAGTCAAAAGTGTCCAAGCAGCTTTGCTGTTGCTCAGCAGCACAGATGTATTCAAGCCTTTCATGTCTAGTTTGACAAGACAGGAAAGCTTGTAGTGATCTTTGATGTTGAGCTTTGATCGTGACATTTAGGTTGAATGGATTGAGTACAGTGAATGTGATAGGGCACCCAAGTAATAAATAATCAACTATGAGTAAAAAAAGAAACATATTATGATTTATATATATATTTCACCATCTAACCATGGCTATTCTTTTAGAACGCCACTTGGAGTGGAGTTTGTGTGATCTCTCCGGGTACCTTGGCTTCCTCTTGCAGTCCAAAGACATGAACTGACTGAGGTTAGGTTAACTGGGGATTCTAAATTGACCATAGGTGTGTTCATAATGGGGGAATGGCAGTTCAGAGGGTTCCCTGCCTCTCGTCCTGTGGCAACTGGGATAGACTTCAGCCCCTTACCTCACCCCTGCAACCCTGAATTGGATAAGGGGGAGAAAAATAATGGATGTCCCAGAGTGATGTTGAGGGTAATAGTTGGAAAGGATGCTTTATTGGCTGTATGATTGGCGTTGTTGTTGTGTTGCAGAATTCATTTGGCAAAGCTAAGGTGCCTCAAACTGCAAGAAATTTTAACTCTACATCAAATCCCAGGAGTTTCTAGTATTTTTCTTCTGCTGCCTGCATGTTCTCATGAACATTTCAATATCACTAGTAACACTGGACGTTTATAAAAATACTTGGAAACCAGATACTTACTCTAAATGGCAATACCTTGGCCTCCACTAACAGTGTGACGAATCTTGGAGTTTTTGACCAAGATATGTCAATGCACATATTAAACAAATATGTAGGGATTCTTATTCATAACTATCAGGTTGTTCTAAAAGCTCACTGAAGATCCTTCAGTTAATCCTTAATGCTGCAGTGAGAGTACTGACAGGGACTAGAAAAAGAGAGCATATTTCTCCCTTATTGGCTTCTCTTCATTGGCTCCCTGTTAAATCCAGAATTCAATTTAAAATCCCTCTTCTCACATACAAGGTCTTGAATAATAAGCTCCCGCTTATCTTAAAAACCTCATGGTACCATATCACCGCAGTAGAGCACTTTGTTCTCAGATTGCAGGCTTAATTGTGGTTCCTAGGGTATTTAAACGTAGAATGGGAGACAGAGCCTTCAGCTTTCATGCCCCCCTTCTGTGGAACCAGCTCCCAGTTTGGATTCAAGACGGACACACCCTACTCTACTTTTAAGATTAAGCTTAAAAATTCCTTTTTGAGAAAGCTTATAGTTACGGCTGGATCGGGTGACCCTGAACCCTCCCTTAGTTACACTGTTACCTCTACCGTCCAAGACTTTGATGTGTGAATTTGCATTAACTTCTATTATATTCTATCCCGTGTGCTATTATCAGTGCATCTGTAAAGTGTGGGGCTTTGATTTAGACTCTTTGATTCAGAGCAAGTGTCATCAAAAATGTAGTAAATGGAGTATTGATGCACAGATACCAGCTGTGCCTCTCTCCTCAGTCTGGGAGCAAGTTAACACACAGCTGTGTCCACAGGCCCGGCTGAGACAAGTGGACTACCTCAAGATGTTTTCATTAATGTAAATATCTACCTCACGTCTTATGTTAAATCATTTTTTAGAAATCTAAAATGCTTTCCCTACAAATTATTTTGTGGCAGTTCCACCCTGTGACGCTGACTATAGATATTTATTGAAAGTATTGAATCGAACTAGAAGCTGCAGTATCATTACAGAGCTTATCACAAATTCCATTGTGATGGTGAGACCTCCTCACCTATCTCTGCGTGCGATGATGACACCATTCTTTGTACCATAACTTCAACTAACCGCACAGAATAGGCTGCAGAGCTCAATCACACACGCAGTGGGAGGTGGGAGGGCTGCCACACACAGGATCGCTCTGTCTCTCTGTTCCCCCAACAGAGAGGGTCTCCGCTTCAGTCTCTTTTTCTCCCTGTCTTTTTATATCCTGTGTGATTTGAACAGCCTTTGAGACCTCTATCGCTAATGCACCAAATAGGCTCCCATTGTTAATGTTACAGCAATATGAGTTTCTTTTGTGTATGTTTCTTTCTGCTCCCAGAAGGCTGCACTGAAACCCGATAGGCAGCATAGGTTGGCAGTGGTGGGATCTCTTTATTTGTGCTTTTTTAAAAAAGGTAATTATGGAAATAATTCCTCTTTGTTTTTGCCTTTCTCTATTGAGAGTCCAGTTCATAATTAATTGGTAGCGTGGAGGACTGGCCAATTTAAAAATCACAAGGGAGGGGTCGAGGGGGCTTGTTTTAGTCGCTGGTGCCTGGTTGGGTAGCAGGCGGGTGGAGCATCTGAATTAGATTAGATTTAATTAAGGCATGGGGCCCCTGACTATACACGCTGGTTCACAAATAGGCTGAATGCCAGGGTGGTTGCTGGGAATTCAACACTATGTGTGAGCACGCTTACAATCACACACACACTGCAGAGGTTCCCCTGGGCCTTCAAGGTCAGGTAGACAGAGGAAACCTGCAGCATGGTGTTTGGAAGAGAGCAAATACAAGCTTAAAAAATATCTTCTGTCTTGATAGCTTGCTGGTTTGTCCACACAAACCATCCTTCTGATCAGAGGTATGAATATGTCTTAATGGTATGTAGCAGATAAGACTAAAGTTCAGTTTAATTTTGGTACAAAAGTTCAAGTTTAGTACACCCTCTTTTAAAAAAATACAAGCTTGTGTCTTTTTTTAGTATTGGATTAACATGATGTGGTTAGCTACCCGTTACACTCGAGGTGCACAGATGTAATTTTTTAAATATTAACCTTCTACAGCACAGCATTGCCCTTGGACGGCACAAAGTTTTTAAGCACAATAAACTTATTTGAACCTAAATGGAGGGAACAGTAACACAGACAATCCTATTACTGTATCTATCATCGTGGCTTATTGCATACAAAGAGATAAAAACAGCTAAAAAAAACAAAAACATAATTTATGGATCATTTATAACACTATACTCTGGATAAATTGGGATGGAAAGTTTTTGCTGCCGATATCCATAAGTCCTTATTTCGAAGAAAAAGTCGAGCTATTGTCACAGACTCGGTGTCAGTGGGAGCATCTGTTCCACAAAAAAAAGTTGGCCACAACTCTAGAACAATGTGACCTGGGATGTTCAAAGTTTCATCAATTTTGGCTCAAAACTCCTGAAAAATTAAAATCTTCCCTCCACCAAATTTTACACAATGCAGTCAGACAAGTACCGTTGTCCTGGCAACCACCAAACCCAGACTCCATCAGATTGCCAGACGGAGACGCATGATTCATCACTCCGGAGAACACGTCTCCACTGCTCTAGAGTCCAGTGGCATCTGACACTTTGCATTGCACTTGGTGATGTAAGGCTTGGATGCAGCTGCTCGGCCATGGAAACTCATTCCATTAAGCTCTCTACGCACTGTTCTTAATTTAATCTGAAGGCCACATGAAGTTTGGAGGTCTGTAGCTACTGACTCTGCAGAAAGGTGGTGACCTCTGTGCACTATGTGCCTCAGCATCTGCTGACCCCGCTCTGTCTTTTTGCGTGGCCCACCACTTTATGGTCACGTTGCTGTCGTTCCCAATTGCTTTTCCTTTTGTTATGATACCACTAACAGTTAACTGGAATATTTAGTAGTGAGGAAATTTTACAGCAGGACTTGTTGCAAAGGTCCTATCCTAATCACAGTACAACACTAGAATTCACTGAGCATCTGAGAGCGACCCATTCTTTCACAAATGTTTGTAGAAGCAGTCAGCATGCCTAGGTGGTTGATTTCCACTGCTTCCTTAGTCACAGCAGGTAGAACTGCATATTTGATTTGACAGATTTTTACATTGGATGCCCTTCCTGATGCAACCCCAAAGGGATTTGTGCCTCCTCCTGGGATTGAACTTGGCAAATTTAGGCAAATGTGTAAACCACTACAGTATTTGCTTGCTTTTGAGCAGTATATAAATTGATGCAGTTGGAATCAGAAGGTGGAGTCCCCTTTCATAAATATGTGAGTTGGTGTAATACTAAGAAAGTACCATGTTAGTTGACTTTTTGCAGAGCTCTTCATGGTTCTATTCTCTGAGACTCTGTAGTTGTACCTCATAAATGTGGGGAGAATCTCTACACTGTGCTAAACACAATATCCCCCTAGAGCCTGTAAGTCTGTATAAGCCTGGAATACTTCAAAATGCTCCAAAAAGACTTGCCTTACCGTGCAGTTTCTGGGGATTTAATCCTTACCGATGGAAGCGCTTTCAGACTATTGATTTGACCTTAAGATATCTTGTAATGGTCATTTTCTGGCAAGCTATCTTGGCAATACCCTCAACTCTCAGCATGATGACTTGTGGACAGAGAAGTTAGTTCTTGCGCTTTAATGCACATGGTTTTTAAGTACCAAATGGAAACCTTGAGCACATAACATGGAAAGTGTTTTGAAATTTGCGGTTTGATGTTGACAGCCTTGAGGCATTAGTATAATTTGAAGTGAAACAGCAACTATAAAATACTTATATGTAGCTCATTTGTCATTAGCACATCCTTTCTGTAGCTCTGTAACAAATAGGATTCTTTCCACTCTTTTGCTGTCTTTTCTTGATACAACAGTACCGTCAGCTGCTAAGCTAAAACACCATTTACATGAGCCCCATCCCGACTCCTGATTGAAATTCTCGCTCTGTAATATCAGTCAGCGGAAATATTTAAGCGACACTCCCTCAATCTATCTAAAATAATAAGCTGCAGTGCCCTGTAGCATTTAATAGTGCTTTTTCTTAATTTCAGGCAGCAGGCGTTTGTGTGTTTGGCTCCAGTTCTCATCATGAACATTAAGTTCAAACCCTTCTTCTTCCTGCGACGAAGATGCCGAAGTGTGACGGCCCTCGGTGTTTGCTGCCACCTCGCATCTTCAATGCAGAGCAGCTGAAGTTGCATTTTATCTAAAAGTGCTATATGCTGTTTTGCTCTCACAATGAATTATTTAGCTTCTCTGTTCTTTCTTCTCTTTCATACTAAAGAGTCCCTGTTTCTGAAGTAGCCTCTACACTGGTGCATAACGGTTGATTTGTTCTCTTTGTCTCTGGGAGCTCTTAGGGAGAGTTTGACTGCTGTTATGGTTATTGCTTAGCACTCTCATCTCCAGGAGAGGCTGCTGCTGTTGAATCACATAGAATACATTTCCAAATGAACCCAAAAACTATTTACTGCTTGATATTCATGCCTGCCTCCTTTACTCCCTTCTTCATTCCCTTGGCTCTCCAGCACCACAACTCATCTTCCTGCTCCCTTAAATTAAATTCCCCTCTTCCTCCTCCTCTCCATCGTTCATTCCCCCCTGCGAGTTCCTCGGCTCCACTAATCCTTTCTTTTCTCATTCACCTACACATGCATCCTTAGTTTGCTCTTCATTACCTTCCTCTCTTGTACAGAAGCTCCTGGCCAGGACTTTGTGACGCTGGACTATCGCCTGCGCCACTACCCTAGTATCACCTACGCCGTCATCGGTAGCACCGTTATCTTTGTCCTTGTGGTGGCCTTGCTAGCTTTGGTCCTCCATCACCAGAGAAAACGCAGCGTCCTTCTGCCCAGAGGTGTAAGAGGAAGCTCACATACGCACCACCATCACCAACCCCTGCTGCTGTCCCGTCTGGTCATCTTGGACCGAGGCCACATGCACCCTGGAGGTCCGGGACTCTCCCCTGGCTCACCCACCACAGCAGGACAATACAGCTCAACACCTCAAGCTCTCCAGCTACTGTCTGGGACTCTGTATCCCTCAGGACATTCCATGGATTCACCTCCATCATACTCACAAGCTGTTCTGGATGTCAGGTGAAAGGAACAAGTAGTTCTATTTGTTGCATAGTTCTGTTCTGTATAGATATTTAGAAACTTTAGTTTGTACTTTAATCAGGACTAATCCAAAAAAGCAAAATGAAAAGAAATGGCAGTGCTGAAATGTGCTTTTCTGTCAAACTGTAATTTACTTGTTATCAGAAATCTGTCCGCGTGTGTTCCACTGGTGCTTTTATGTAATTTGTAATGAGCAACCATGTAATCCTCTAATCTATTGTATACTCGTTTATTATTAAACAAAAGAAGAATGTTCCAAATTAGATATTAGCTCGAAAAACATTTGCTAAGATAGAAAAATAAAAGTATTGATATTCTGATTAAAAAAAGAAGGCAGTTTCTTTTGGTTTGCCAGTTTTGGAATTATCTAGTTGTATAACAATTATCAGACACACTCTGTGTGTCTGATAAAAACTAAATAATCACATAATTATACATAACAATGGAAACTAAATGAGAGAAAGATGAAAATTCTACTGGATAAAACACTTCCTTAAATAAAATAGTTCTTACTTAACTGCATTATATTTTTCAGAAAGGGAGATCCTGCTTCCTTGCATGCTCTTGGCCCCTGTCACTCATTGATTATCCACATATCACAACTGATACAATTTTTCTGTTGTGTTTCTTCTTGCTCTCCTTAGTCGACCTCCCTGGTTCGATCTCCCTCCCCCCCCTTACCTTCAAGATGGAGAACTTCCTTCGGAGGGAGAGCTACCTCAATACGAGCACCCACAAGGCCCTGTGAGCCACCCTACAGCTCATCCCTGCACCCCATCAACACCCAGAACTGTGGCCGCAGGCGTGCAGCTGAGCAATTGCTCCGAGGAGGAGTCGGACCAGCTGTAGCTACACTAGTGGAGACTGATAGCACTTAGAGATCGCATCACTCAAGGACCAGGCTGTAGGACAGTCCACAGCAAAGACTACTTGAGGTGAACCAACAAGGAGTGACAGGTTGAGCAGTGTCCTCAGCTCACTGAAGAACAGCTCTCTCTGGTGGACTGAGCTTGTGTGTTGGCTCCCCCTGCTGGGATCATGGCTGTACTGGTTCAGTTCAGTTGAATTATACTCCCCCCTGAAGAATTGCTATATATATATTACCTCCCAGTGACCACAAACTGTATCTCTAAAAAAGTAGAAGCAATTTCATCAACATATTCATTAACATGTAATGTTGAGTGTGAGTGGTGATATTTGTCTTTGTGTGCGTGTCACTCGTCTGCAGCACTTGGAGAGCTAAGTCAAAGTCATGCAGCACTTTGTAACACTCCCCACTCAGTTTTGTATTTCACATCTACAAAATCTGGTACTTTTGCTTTGATTTGTAAAATACTAAAATAATAGATTAAATCTATACTTGTGAGAATTAGAGCTCAGACACTTAACAGAAGCCCGTGCGGCTGTGGCAAACAGGAGCAGCTCAGTGAGAGAGTTTTTAGCTGTTTTCAGTGCTGATGTGAAAAAAGAACTAATAACATAGCTAGTCATAAATATTAACAGTCTCAGCTTCTTTAATAGAACTTTATAGATATTTGTAAAAGATGAGTGGAGGTTGTTTCTTTTCAGTATTTTTTTTCTTGTCATTTTGGTAAATTCCAGTTGGGAAATATGAAACGGACCACTGAGATTTAATGACAGAGTTAGATGTTATATACGCTATATAATCAGAGTAAATGATTCCTCTAAGCAAAAGAACTACCCTGATGGTATTGCATTTCTATCTGAAGACCAGTAAATATTTGATGCAAACACAAAAATAGAAAATACAGAGAATTTTGTTGAGGCCTTATTCTGAGCTAGTGCCTTCTGTGTTTGCGATATTCAACAATAAGCTTTCAGACAACCTTTATGAATATGCTGTCTTCTGAAATGTAACAAATTTTTATAACTTTGTCTGTTTGTCATTCAGAAAACTGATCCTCCGTAGTATTAGAATCATGAAATGCATATCTGAAGCTTCTTTTATTCGTTTCAAAGTGGTTCGTTCAACACTGTATGTAGGAGATAAAGTTATCTATTTTAAGTAGAAAGCTACTTTGAGTTTAAAGCAGGAGATGAATGTGTAACAGTGAAATTTAGCCGTCAGTTACATTTTTAGTTTTCATCTTGAGGCAGCGGTGATGATGCAGGTACAAAAATAAAAAATCAATCAAACCAAAGATAATCATTATAAACCTGTTTCCCTCCAAAGGAAAAATCATTATGTCTGTAACATTATTATATCAGAACATGGAAAGGTTTATTGGGTAATTCATGTTGTTGCTGTAAAACTGGAAAGTGGTTCTCAGGACAAATTGTACCAGTCAGATGATTTTTGTTGTTTATATCTCATTTTTGTGTCGAGCAGCTTTTTACGGTCAAGTTCTCTTTTTCTGATTTGTTCTCATACACATTTGTGAAGTTGCCCATGATGATCTTTGTACCCTTTGTATTCTGTACATTGGAAGTAATATAAATTTCTGACTCAGATGTTGCGTGTATGGCTTTCCCTGGATGCTTCCTGCCTCTTAAATTTTTGTTACAATTCACAGCAGCCATGTTTTAAATACATGTCTGTTTCGTGAAACATGCCTGGAGTGTGAAAATGTTCTGCCGGGCAGAATAGAGTAAAAGTAACATACCAGAATGTAACAATACAATGGCATGGAAAGGAACTATATGTAGCAAAACAACCTCTCTCACTTTGAGTGTTATTCACATATAAAGTAGTATTTTTTAAAAACTCTTCTTTCGGCTGCTCCCTTTAGGGAATATCTTCCTTCATCTAATCCTATCCCTTGCACCAAACCTCTGCAGGTCCTCCTTCACGACATCCATAAACTTCTGCGCTCTTCTTCACTGGCGACTCCGTGCTCATCAACCTCTGTCCAATATAAAGTAAGTACCTTAAATTATGCAGTATTTGCTGTAGTTGAATAGGGTGAGCTCGTGTAATTCGGGCCACTTTTTGGTAAATCATATGGGGGACAAAGAAAAAAAGCCTATAAATTACATTTGAACTGTGTTCTTGTGATTATTGAGGATTTTTTTTAAATATTTTTGTGTTGAATTGATATTCAGGTAAAATAGGCCTGCTGATCAGCAAAAATGGCCCAGAGACACTTCTGATGAAACAAATTTAATTGAATTTTAATTTAATAATATAACAATGTAACATTGCATGTAAACTACAATAAAACATCAACCTCATCCTGTATTTTCCTCTTTTAATAATATAAATAATAATATCTCAATAAGGATAATGAATCTTTTCTTCTAAATGTTTATTATTTTACAATGTTTTTGATTTATCTACATTATTATTGACAACATTTTATATGCTCAGGCCACTCACCGTCTCAAAATGAAGTATGGCCCCATCTCCCTTAGCAAACCTCAGACCTGCTAAATAGCACTGTGGCAACAGTTTGAAATCATTTGCAGCCACTGAGATGCTCGAACCTTAGAAGTGGCCCACTCTAACGGCGCTTTAAGCTGTTGTGTCCCTTCAACCATTTCAAACATCCTCTGCTCGGGTAAAGTATTTGTCATGAGACGGTTAATAAATGATGTAATTATCATATAGCACGCTCTGCTGTCCAGAAGTATCGATTTAATTTATTCCTTCATTAATGTCTGATTATTAGTGGCAGCTGCACAGAGACATACAATTCCACAGTTCCACCAACAGATGGCACCATTTCACCATTGTGGACAAACAGCGCAAGCCTGCTGTGTGCAAAACTGCTTTCTATCCTGCCACATTAGCATACATGCCAAATATTGTTGTGTGCGTCTGTGTCTATGCGTCCTTGATTTTTTTTCTGTGTTTGTGTTTGTACTGTCAGTACAATCTGTTTATGTATTATTTATAGAATCAGCATTCAAACTTATGTCTTATAGTTACGGCAACTGTTCCACATAGTTTAGTGGATACAAAACACATTATCTCACCAGCGACCTCTCTTTTTATTGTAATATCCCGAAAAGCCCCCAATCTCATCTGGCCCCTCCCATCCCAATATCCGCTTTACAGATAAGGTGATAACATCTTTGACAGCACTCAGCCCTCTCCTGTCCTTCCCATCGTTCTACCTGCTCCCTGCTTCCTAATTGTTCTTTATTCCAGTCTTCTCATCTTTTATCTTTCCACCCTCACACCTTTCTCATTTTCATCCCCCCCCCCCCCCCCCCTCCCTCCCTGCCCCCCTTCCTCCTTTCTCCTCCCCCCTT
>VUQK01002032.1:79795-90014 GCA_015106715.1 Bujurquina vittata
ACGCCACCCAAAAAAAAAAAAAAAAAAAAAAAAAAAGGGGGGGGGGGGGTATAGCCGCTACCATGCAGAACAGTGCTGGCCAGCAGACTGCCTTTTGTCCCGAGCCATGCATCTCCTAGCCTGGTCTGTCCTGCAAACCCAACCCTCTTCTCCGAGGGAACAACAGCCCCAGAGGTTTGGGGGATGGGTGTGGTTCCACCTAAAGCAGTAAGGCCCCTTGGTCACCAGCAAACCCTGTGTGTTGAGCTGTCAAACAGGGCCGCCCTGGCACTCCCCTTGCGTCCACAGGCACACCCTCTTGGGGGCAGTAAGAGCCCCAAACTCCTGACTCGGGGCCCCAAAAGCCCGGGGCTCACCGTGCTCTGCTGGCCTGACCACTGAGGCTCTGTGAAGTGGAACCGTAAAACTCAGGTGAGGAGGGGGACTCAGAGCACATCTGCAGGGAACCTTTAAAGAAATGGAGGGGGAAAGTAAAGGATTTACATAGGTTGACATCAAAGCCACCTCTGACTTTTGTGTAGTGTGCACTCAACTGTAATGCTGGTGGAGCACACATTTAATTTCTGATAGCACAGAAAGAGAAGAAAGAAAGAGAAACGCCTTTCATAGCACTGTTTGTGCTGAAAGAAAAGAAGACAGAAGACAGAAATAAAAAGATTGAGGAGGGGAGCTCATAAGTGAATGGGCAGCGTCCGTTAAATGCAAACAAAAGCGGGTGTCTTTCTGTTGGTGCTGATGTTCTGCTGCAGGCCATCCTGCTTTTGTGGCCCAAGGAAGAGAGGGAAGTCCCTGCTTGGTCACGTTCACACCCTCTTCAGATAGAGCACCTCTCACTGCTGGTCATGGATGTTACGAAGCCCTGCAGCTGCTTAGACACAATTGGAGGTGGAAGGGGGGAAAAGATAGACGGTCGGGAAAACAAAGTGATGTTTAAGGGATCAAACTAAGAAGAATAAGACGGATGACAAAAGAAGCAAAAAATGCACCAAACTTTTAAAATCAGTAAACATATAGAAGAATAAAGGAAAGGAGTGCAATAAAAAATATATTAAGGCTAACCTGGAATACTGTTGAGGATAAGGATTATGCAGAAAAGGTTAGCAGACAAGAATTATTAATGAGGAGAAACCCTAGGTCAGGGGAAACAAAGTACATGTTGGATTATCCAAATTCAGTGTGCTACTTTATGAGGCCCTAGAGACCTGTGAGGCAGATAGCAGACTGGCAGAATAAGAGGGGCTAGAAGGCCAGAGAGAGGAAACTGCTATTGATAATTAGAGAACTAAGAAAGGTGTGGCCATTTAGTCTCATGTATTCTTTGAATTTTTGCTTTGGTACCATTTTTAAACAGTTATTAATGGCAATATATATTCTTTGGAGATATGGGGAATAAGGAAGAACTGTAAGATTGGAGACAATGGGGATGAAATTAGAACTTGTAACACACACACACACACACTCACACTCAATCAGTCCTCAGACACGCAGCACCCTAATGGAAGCGTGACTGACCACGTTCCAGTTCTATTCACTAAAAGGACAATGGTGTGCTGAAGCTGCAAAAAGCCAGTTGCAAGTGCGTTTCTGGTGTGTGTGTGTGTGTGTGTGTGTGTGTGTGTGTGTGTGTGTTTACACATGCAGGCCTTGTGTCCAGTCCTCGTGCGCACAGATTGTGATTTTCCCAGGTGAACAACGCCATACGGAGCATTGCATCTTCAAGCTCATTAAAGACCATTCTGACCTATTAGAAAGCATTCAGCAGGGTGTACATTCCCCCAGACTCCTGTGTCAGGGCACAGAGCCATGCCCAAAGGCCTCAGGGTGGGGACCTATGCTAAATGAGCCGAGGGAACACACCAGAAGGAGCTGATCCCTTTTCTTCAGTGATCGCTGGTTGTTGTGTTGATGGATAGGATGGGTGGCGGGGTCGGGGAAGTGGGGGTAACAGCTTGTTGAGTTCCCTTAGTCATGGAATTCAAAAATTGATAGTAACTGTTGAATAGAGAGAAGAATGAGTTATTAAAATATTTAATTTTGCTTCCTTTAAGCCTTTAAATGTCAGGTGGTAAAAAAAACAGTAAGTTCAGTCTGTTTAATAATTATCATTGTACTATTTTCATTTCTAGTTGAATCCGTTAGGAACAGCAGTATTGTGCTGACTGTCATAATTGATCAGCAAAGACAAAACGCCCCCCCTTGTGGGCAGCAGCATGACCATCAAGTGTCAGCCATCTATTGATTCCAGTGAAGTGGAGCTGGACCACAAAGCTCTGTGATGCCATTAAGTTTCAAATGTAGAATGTAACGTGTGTGTGTGTGTGTGAGAGAGAGAGAGAGAGAGAGAGAGACGAGTGGTGCAGCATTCACTCCTGATGGTTATAAATGAGAGCCGTGTCAGCAAAAGGACCCCAAGCCATCTGTGATACTCACAGTTGATCCCATAGCGTGGTGCACTACACACACACACACACACTTAAACATAAACTCATATAAAAGCTGTGCTCTCAGGAGGCAAAGAAGTTATACATAGACCCAGCTGTCTGTGTCAGAGGAAGCAAAACCTCTGTAATTTTTTTTTTTGTCCCCTCTCAGTTTCTCATCTCAGGCTTTTATTAAATTACATTTCAAACCTCTGTCCTTTTCTCACTGTCCTCTCTTGCAGATACTTGGTCAGAGGATGATTTGTAGCTATTTTTTTCAGCTACCTTAAGTCTGACGAAGAGAACAGAGATTTATCTTTAAAAGCTTTTGTGCCACTTGCCCAGACTTTTTTTTTCTCAGTTGCATAGCTGTCAATGTCGGTAATAACTTGTCTAGTGACAGTGTTTCCAAAACGCTGTACAAATGTGACATGGGCTGAAAAAAAAAAATCCAAAATTTCTATTTTACTAGGACCTAGAAATGGGACAGAGATACACAGAGGATTTTAGGCACTAAGAGAAAATAGATTTGTATGCACACATGTTTCACTTCAAAGAAGCAACTGCAAAAGAATGTGGGAAGAAGCAGGGCATGCATTACCAGTGTAATGTTTCACTGATAACAGGCTCAAATTTACTGCTGAATAAGATGTTCTGTTGGATATTAAGGATAGGCCCAAACTTTTTCTAGGTCTCCCAAAAAACATGATCTATGTTCTTTTTAAGTCAATTAATCAGACTCCTTGCCACCCTGTTCCCTCTGGTAAGGAGAGCAGGAGTAGGCAGAGCCTCCTCTCACTGTTAGGGCTTGAAGAAGGAGAGTCAAATATTTATAGAGCAACGCACCAGGATTCATTTCTCTCTTGTGACATTTTCTAATTCCTTCTTCAGCAAATTGTGCTTTGGCAGCCATCTCCAGGTTGAGAAATAGCTGAGTGTCCAGTCACTTCTCAATTCATTTTAGCTCTTGTAGAAGTCAAATATAAACATCAACAAGCCCATATGAGAGAGCAAATCATGAATCATGCCCAGAAAAGGCAAATTAAAAGTCAAAGTGACCTTTTGTTGAGGCACTAGAGAATACCAGCCTGAGAGGAATGCTGCCATTTCCTCCAAACTACAGTACGGTGGTTAAAAGCAAAGGCAGTTGCCAGGGCAGCATGTGGCGGTATGTTCTGGTGAAGGCCAAGACAAAGCAACACGTGACAGGCTTGCCGTCCCCCTACAGCTGTGACCTGTCTGCCACCCTGGAGAGGGACGGGAGACCAGGAAGGGAAAAGAGATGGATTGAAAGAAGGAAAGAAGCGTGGACGTAGTGAACCATCTAGTGAATATAAAGGAAGTTGTTTGCGTGTGTGAGTGTATGACTTTTTACTGGTATTTGCCTTTCTCCACAACCATTCATCCATCCAGTCTACTTCACACTTTGTGGGTTTATTTATTGCTGGGGACCCAACAAAGTGCAGCGTCGACTATGGAGTCACGTTGGTGACATTAATATTTGGCTACAAGTTGTTTTCTGTTGTTACAATTTCACAATCATAAGGACGTTAGAGAGCCTTCACAGAGCACACCTCACTGACCAAAGCTCATTCGGTCTTCTTCTGGGTAATACACCAGTGTTTTCCCCCTGGATCGGCTCCACTCATGATGAGCACTGCAAGCCAAAGTCAGCCTGTTAAGTAAAGATGAACAGCTATGTTTGCATGGCCCCTAATAATAATAATGTTCATAATCTCTTTTAAAAACACACATACTTGTAGGATAGCTTGCTTTGTAGAAACACCTCTATTAGTATAGTAGGCACACACTTGCTGACATTTCAACTGGCTCCCAAAAAGTGGTTTTGTTGACATTAATGCACCCCACTCCCCCCAAAAAAGTAATCCTAGCTGAACTCATCCTCTTGAGAGAATTTGTTATAAATTCAAGATCTTAAAGAATTAAGTCCAACACAATAATGGGAACTGCGGTCTTCAACAAATGATAGACATCCATCTTGATGAATGCATGACATACTCATCACTTTTGTCCATGTAGCGCTGTTCCAGTTACATCCATTAGTACATGTACTGTATGTGTCAGACGTATTAAAATAACATCCCATGGACAAAGTTTATCAGAATAATTTCAGTCAAAGTGAAAATAAATGTGTGCATTTCACTCCTGTTAATGGCATTTTTTTTTAAAAAAAAAGAAGATAAAGAAGCTCAGATTAGATAAAAACATGAAAATAGAGCAAGAGAAGAAGTTTAAGCAGCATATGTCTCCTCACCAGTTCAATCTGTCCTCCTCACTGCTAATTCTAACCCACCCAACGCTGAAGAACAAAGAGGTCGTAAAATAGCACAAAGCCAAAAGACAAAGAAATATAAAAGATCCCTTCAGTCGAAAAAAAGAAAAACCTGCTGTAACAGTGAGAGGTCAAAGTGGCAGGGGACCGAACTCTTGACCTCACCAGTGACCGGGAGCTGCTACCCAATTAATTACTCATAATCTTTCCCTTTCTCAGCTGTCATGTGTCCCTTCTACTGCCTATGCATGGATCCATACCTCCTGCTAGGCATCTTCATCAATAATCATGTCTCTCATCCTTCCTCCCTATGTTCCTTTCCTCCCCCAAACTCCCTTGTCACAGAGCCTCTCCAGCTCAGCTCAAGTGGGTTGCCTCGCTCTAACAAAAGACGTCTCTTTCTCATCCTCCTCAGAGGAGACAGAGGGATGGATGAGGAGATAGAAGAGCATCAGCTCATCCCTGTAATCCAGGGTAGACAGAAAGACCCTTCAGTGAAGATGTAGGCAATCCAGTGATCTGGGGCTTAAGATGCAAACTCTACAAAAGATCTGTGGTTCTCGTTGGGGTCATCACAGCAGGGCGGGACGCCATTGGCAGCCTGTGGAGCTGCCAATACACAGCATGCTTGTAATAAAGCACACTATGTACATATAAACATAAATGGAGATACAGGATGATCTTTGCGCTAGGTGGTGGCAGAAACAACATCACATTTTATTTTATTTTTAAGATTTTTTCCAAAATTTTTCTAAATCACGGATTGGAAAACAATTTCTAAAAAGCATTATTACCACATATACAAAGGTGACCATAACACTGAATTTCTGCCCCCTTTAAAATTGGTTTCGGTCAATAAGATTTTGTGCCACAACACAATTTCTCAACATCTAGAAATTGTTTTTGTTTCACCTCTTGTAAAAAACATCCTGTTCAAACTGGCTCAATTTCCTATGCAGCTTTCCTGAGGACACTCTCATACTGTATATTAAGGTCTACAAACTGTGCAGGAAGAATGGAAAGCTAATAAAGAGGTAGTTTTATAAATTTTCCTGTGCATCAGCTTCAAACTGCCCTCTTGCACGCATACACATGTGTAACAGTATGAGCATGTGGTTCACTATGTGCGTGTGCGTCATTGTGTTTTCTTCTGTGCGTGTATGGCACTGAGTGTGCGCCTGCATTCAGCTTCTCCCTGCAGCTAATGAGTGGCGGCCCACCTCTCCAGCAGGCCTGGCAGTCCTTGGGTATGGGGCTGGAGCTGGCGGTTTTCTCATGGTAATCACACACTTTGTCCCGGGGTGGATAATCCTGCGCTGGCTTTGTTTGGGCCCCAGAGGAGAGCCCCACAAGGTCGACCCCGCTTCACAGAAAGCCACAAAGACCCAAATGCAGTAGCAGCACCCCACTCTAGGCCTGCGCTCCTAAACACGTACCCCGTACACTCACACACACACACACACACACGCACGCACACATAAAAAAAATGGCATGCTTGCACACAACTGCGTGCACAGCAATCGGCACACACTCATTAGTTATTCTCAATTTCAACAGCAGGGGCTGGAGTCATTTAAATGGGCTGTTTGTGCACAAGCACTGACAGAGTCATTCTAATACATGCATGCACCTCTTACACTTATAACCAAATGTAAGGAGTGAATTTTGCAATGTGTTTTTTGGAAAATTAATTGGGACACTGCAAGCCCACTAAGATTAACTTCCACTGTGAAGCAACACTCGCCTACAGCATAGTGAAAACAAGCAATGCAGGACAAAAAGACGTCATGAGAGGTTATTCTCAGCAGCATTAATAGTGATATATGAGCCATGCATGTGCCGAAAGCCTCTAGGTGTTACTTTAGGAACAACAAATGGCTATATTTAAAGTACAGAAGAGTCACATTCTACATTAAAGCAAACCCTCTGATCAAAACTACTTTTTATTTCTCCTAGCTTCTTCTTTCATTTTGGTAGCATTCCCTTCTATCCGGATTTATACAAATACATGCAGGCTGTATTGCTGGAAGTAACATGTTCAGGGCTTGCCATGGCGTCAGGGAAGAGCAGCTCAGTTGAATATCTGGAGGGGGCAGAGCAAGAAGATGAAGACTAAAGCAAAGCAGAGTAGAAGACAGGCTCCCACAGGTCTCCCTTTACACACCATCTACCCCATTAATGAGCAGGCCTAGGAGGAGAAAACGCAGCTAACAGTGTTTAAACCGCCACACTGTTGATCTATTGAAGCACTGGAGTCACTTACACATGATACTGAACAGTTATAGAAGCTTGCTAGTCTACTGTCAGGTCTTTCACTGCCATTTTAGCATCAGTGTATGCCTGCAAGCCACGAACATCTGAGATAAATGCTGTATCTAGGTTCTTTAAAAGATTACAGAACAGCTTGGAATAAATGGGAATTTGTGGTTGCTCAACAAAATCGATTGCTCACTGATACTTGTTGTCATTTGTGAACCCAATAAGCAGTAAGGCTGAGTATAAGAATCCAATTATGTGTTCCCTAATTTCTTGGAGATTGCTCCCTGGAGTTTAAATGCTTAATGTAGAGGAAATATCAGAGATGGGCCCAGATCTGAGATCTATTTGAAGGAATGAATGTGTCTCACTGGGTCATTAGCCAGGGGGAGGGAAGCACTGTGGACCAGTGTGAAGAGGCAAAGAGAGGGTTTGTAATCCTCTATAGCCAATGGGATACAGCCAAATGTCTGTCTTGGGACACACTAGGACATTTTTGTTCCACAAACAAGTGAGACACACACACACACACACACACACAGTCATGCATACATGCATAAACACACACAGACACACACACAACTCTAGAAAGCCACTGCTCCCACTCTTGTAATCCTCATTGGGTATTCCGACAGAGTTTTGCCGTGGACACCAAGTTGACAGAGTTAGAGAGAAAAAGAGGAACAGAGGGAGGGAGGGAGGAAAGTGAGAGGAAAACAGACAAAAAAAACTTCACCCTTCTTTGCCTGAACAGCCGTCATTGGTTGATGGCGCAGGGTCTTTTCTTTTCTTTTTGCTAATTGGCCACCCAGGCATTGACTCTGGCGTGAGTTCTACCCCAAAACACGTGCATGTTTCTTGTCCCATGAAACACCCCCTGGTTGTTCTCCGCTCACCTTGGCCATTTAAACGATGAGAGGGGAGCTCGTAACCATGGCAAACAGAAGCAGCTCATACACGAGATAGTGAAAACATTTTGCTGCAGGTGCAAAAAAAGTCTTTGTTGGGTTCAGTCAGTATAGTGAAAACCCTTTTGCTTGCCTTTTCCGCGCCATACGCTGCAGAAAGGATTTGTTTTTGAATTCTTTTGATTTTAAAATGTATGTTGTGAAGCACGGATATGCCTCCTATGATATTTTGTGATGTCTATTGTTTTGTTTTTTAAAATCTCTGGAATGTTGACTCCCTCGGGGCTTTTACCTTTAGAGCGAGGACCTCCCACCCCCCAGAATTCATTAGGATGTGATGGACAAGAGGTGATTTCATTATTTCATTAAATTATTAGGAGCAGTGGAATTTGATCACATCTTTCACTTGTCCTCCTTGTCTTGGGGTGGAAAATGGAAAAGTCCGCACTAATTTCTTTAAGAAAACCTTCAAAAAGAAAGACAAAGGGTGGGAGAAGAAGAGGTGAGAAAACAGTAATTTAATTGTCTTGAGGCTCCATATGGTTTGATGCCTTTTAGGTTCACCCTTGCTGGCAACTAGCAGACTGAGGCCTTTCTCTTTTTCAAACCAATGACAAACTTCTCTATCCTCCCTTCATCCCACTTCTCAATATCCCCCTCCATCCCCCTGCCAAACACCTCAAAAACACCCTGAATCTGGTTAGAGGAAGAATAGAAGAGGCAAACAATGAGAGGGCATGGAGGGGTGGAAAAAAAAAAGAAGGAAAGGGGGGGGTGTCAAGTGACCCACAGAAAACATTATCAAACAAGACTGGAACTCTAAGGGATTGACAATGAAGCGGCCTGCTCTTTTCTGTGCTACACCACTGGTGAGGCAAGATAAGGGAATTCCTCAATACAGCAAAAAGGGAAGAAAGGGGAGCACTGCTTTTGAAAGATTCAGACCACAAATCCAAACACTCCCCCCATAGATTATAGCTTGTGTGTTTTAAAGGGTGGCAGAAATAAAGCAGCACTTTGTTAGACAAGTTAGCCTTGTTGGTGTTGATCTGCGCTGCCATTGTGAGCAGCAGTTTTATGCAGTTCTATGCAGATGACAGGACGATTAGGAAAGGCCTGAACTACACAAGGCCTTTAAAGTTCTGATGCAGCGATCTATCGCAATAATTCAAACGCTAACACAATGGCACTAACTGCTGCAGCTGTCTGAATTTATTGTGCCTTAAACACCAATGAATAAACAGCAGATTTAACCGTTGGTACCCGTACTCCTTTTATCAAACCTTTCAGTGCACTCCAACCCAGAAAGTCTGCAGTGTTTGAAACCAATGCTATGGTAATGCAATAGACTGACTGACGTGACAGTCAAATAGTGGGCAAGATAGTAAAGTCAGCCTCGGGCCATGTACAAAGAAATATGGAGAAGGCGACGTGTACCTTTAGAACTGCACTGGCACATCACTGTAACACTCCACGTGCAGCCTGGGGCCACAATATGAGCCTATCTGCTCCACATTAAACTAGGGGAAACATTTCAATGAGGCCTGACTGTGCCAGGTAACTATCAAACCCACAAACACTGTGACTGTGCCCTGCTTTGCACAACCCAGTTTCACAGACATGTTCAATTTACTCTCTGAGAATAGAGCGCTTCACCTCTGTTCTACTGCACAATGTAATACAGTAGGGAAAAAAAGGTAAAAAGGCATCACGGTGCCCACTGGATGAGACTCATGGATCTGGACTTTACCTAACTTCCAGCATGACTGCTGAATCTTTGTTGCTTGTTCAGGTAATTGGTGAGGGTGGCCAATGACGTGATTTCCTGTCGCTCCATTTGTGGGAAATTGTGTGTGGAGGATAGGTGGGCTCCTCACTGGCAGACTAGTCTGTTTAAAGATGGCTATCACGATTATCATTTTAGGAAAACGTTTTTAAAAAAAACCCTGAACATCTGACCACACAGGACATTTTGGTGATACTAAATTAATCAGAGCTTTTGTAAACCTTCACCTGAACATTTCTCTCAAAAAGAGAGTTCAAGTGTTGAGAAGGGAGGGAAGAGAAAATAGAAAGGATAATAGCATAAAACTGAGTCCTGCATCTAGTGTTCTATTCTTCTGCCACCCTGTCTGCTATGCAACTCTTCGCATTTTGCCACTCTACAGCCACAGGAACTGATAAGTTTAATACTTGTAAGATAGAAATTACATATATTTTCCCCACAAACATTCCCAAAACGTTCCCTGTGGCTCTATTTGATCTGTTATGAAGCACTACTGGAAAACAAAATGGTATGAGAACCCCTTACAACACCAACCCCCCCCATCACCCTATCCCCC
>VUQK01002033.1:5057-16182 GCA_015106715.1 Bujurquina vittata
CCCCCCCACCACGGGGAAAACGACGAAAAAAAGACCGCCCCCCCCCCCCCCCCCCCCCCCTCCAAAAAAAAAAGGCCACACACGCTTACACCTTCATACACTTCGATCTGACTTTGCCTTAAACAAATCCCTCTTGAGCCACACTTAAACAACATTGGCTGTCTTGGCCGTTCCTCCCCCCACCATTTCATCCACACCACCAACTAACATCAATCAACATACTTGAGATAAAAGAGTTTGGATTGGATGCACTCCGAAGGCTACCAGTGTAAGTAGCTTTATTATTAATTAAATTTGGCAAAATGCCACCATAAGCCAGGAACAACAATCATTTTCACTCAAAGCCAAACCGCAAAATTCCCCAATTTACCCCCAGAGTACACACAACTGTGAGCTCTATAACAACTTTCCATTCTAAGTGTCTGTTTTGGAAATATCCTGTTGTCAAACAGAGATTAATGCAAAATGCAGTTAAGGTAAAACTGTACAGTGTGTTCACTCGTTTTCATTTGCTAGAATGTTTGAGGTCTTTTTTTCCCCCAATTCAGTGATTTTTTTTCTTCATCAGTACTGTCACAATTCATCACATTAAAGAGTTTGATTGTTCAACACCAACTGACAACTTGCACCAGCCGTGAGTCAGCTTTTAAAAAAAAGAGAAAGAAATTCAACTTCCCCACATTCACAAAAAATTGAAACACTTATCTGCAGGCAAGCCACTTCCCAGAGCACCATGACCTGTAAAAACAATTCCCCCTAACTTACATTTATGATACATATACAATTTTACAATGTCACCTAGCTACATAGTGAGAGCCTCGTTTCACTTAATAAAGCTGAAATCCCCTCCCTCCTTGCTCCCCCAGCTCCGACCTAAGGATGCCCCACCGGACTGCTCGTGTGTGTGACAGTCACAGTGCATCACAGGGGTATGAAATAGCAAGAAAAGGGGAAATGTGCATAAGGTCAGGGGGGTGCTGTGACATTATTTACACCACGGTGGAATGGCAACTACAATGACAATTTATTGTGTTATTGTTGTCACAGAAATATTTGCATGGGTGAAACACACAGCCAGCAACATAAATGCTTCATTTCATGCTCACGAACCATTTTAACATGTAGTCACCAGCTAATGAGGGCTGGCTGGAGCTGGGATTCACCTGCCATGTGGACCAAAAATAGTGCCTTGCCCCAGCACAGGTGACACTCACTTTTATTAGCCATTTAAATGAGCAGAGCATACAATAAAACTATGTTTTGGATATATTTTAAGTGATTTTATCTAACTTTACTCTTTCTTAGAAGCTGGAGAACAATAACCTTCATGAGACAGATCCACTGATCAGAAACGGGCTTTAACAACGAGCAACTAACGCTGTTCTGAAACTGCAAGTTAATTAATCCCACGACCGATCTAATACTGCGACTCCATAAATTCTCATTTCCTGTCTCGCAAATTGTGTTGCTGGTTTATTTATTAAATACACTGATCTGTTTTTTGTTTGTTTTTTGAAAATAAACATCTCATAACAACAAGGACATTTCAGGAAGAACAGAATGAGAAAAATGACATTCACCACAGCCGTGAATTGAAAAAATTTCTCACATTAAATGAAAAAGAAAAAAAAACTGGAATGTACTCTCACAAAAACAGTGGAATGAAATTCAAATAAAAGATTCACAATATCGAGTTGTGCTTGGCCTCGTCTTTTATAAATGATTTCTTTGATGGCAATTCTGTAGCAAAGAGAAGGAACTCCCTCCTTTTTTTTTCTCTTTTCACCAAATAGCTTAATCTTGATCAGCACACCTTTTGTGATTCTCACAGGACTGAAGGCATTTAGGCTGCAAAATCAGGAATAAAAAGGTGTAGACGATACATGCAGGTGGAGTTTTCAGTGAGACTGCAAGTGAAAGGGTGATGAAATCCCCCTAACGTGTCCCTGATCCCTCCTGTGTCCAGGAAGCCTGAGAAAGGCTCTACAGGAGATGCTCTACAGTTAGGCTACGATTCCAGTTTGACAACAATGTGACGCTGAGCGCGAGAGTGCCTGCTTGAGCAGACTGGCGAGCTGTGTGTCCAACTATAAATATATTAAAAACCTCTCTGTTAAGACTGAAAACTGCCTGACTGATGCAACAGCAAGAGAGTTAGAGGTTAAAGGAATGTACTCAAGTCAAAAATATTCAAGCGTAGACAGATTGAGATTCTACACTGCGTTTCCAGTCTGGCCAAGATCACGCCGCAAAATTAAAAGAAACAAAAAACACAAATCAGCCTATTAAAAAGCCACTCAAAGACACTTTGAATTAGTTTCTCCACAGAATAATGTCTGCAGTGTTGACTCACTTGTGAGATTTTTTTTTTTTTTAACATTTTCTTTTTGCATGTTTTGGTGGCAGGATTGTTAAGTTGCGTAGCTAGGATGGAGCTGTGTGGCGTGGCATGGACCCCTGACATACTGCAATGTTATCTTTGAGGACTTTCCATTCCCACTTGCAGCTGCATGAGAGTGGAGCCAGGATGGGGACGAAGAGGATGACGAACATCCAAACAGAGCGACATCAGCAAAGACGGATGAACAGAGAAGCAGGCAGGCAGATAGACAGACGGAAGGACAGACAGCTAGATAGAGGGTGTCTGTGGCTGGCGAATGGTGAGAGCAGAGCAGGGATGTAGAAGGGAGGGGTTTCAGGGTCTCACAGGACAGATTAGGGAACAAGAGTAAAAATAAGAGAAAGCGGCGCTAAGATGAGATGGCACTGGGCTTTTCCTCTCCTACTTTCCCTCCCTTTCTCTATCTCCTTTTTTTTCTCCCACTTTTTTTTTCCCTCTCACTCAGATGGCCTCCACATAGTTGGCAGGCAGCATGCCCTGCTGGCCGGTGCGCTCCACGCGGCCATACATCCAGCCTTCATCGATCTGCTGCACGTCTACAATCACATCTCCATCCATAAAGGAAACTTCATCCTCGTCGGCGGCTGCGTAGTCATACACTGCCCTGTATCGTTTCTGTTGGCAAACAGCAAAAAGAACGAGTTTAGTTAGTTCATGAACCAGCGGCTGTGGTTAGTCCACTAAAAATTAACCAAATTATCTTTGAAGGGTTGTTTTTGTCCTTTGCCATTATGACATTACAATAAATCTTCAGATTCTTGTCTGGTTTCGTAATCATTCAATTTAATTGGGAGAATGAAGGACGTACCCCGGCACTGGGAGGTGGGGCAGCAGCCGCCTGGCGCACTGGTTCAGGAGCAGGATCAAAGTGGTAGTTCTGAGGGGCTGCAGGCTGCTGATAAGCACCTGATAAAGGAGCAGAGGACAAATGAATGAGAATAAACTTTTTTTTTTTAAAAGTTTTTGTCCCATTGACACAGTAAAATTAAACAAACTTAAGAGGACTACTTGGTGCTTTAACCTTCACACACCATGTGGTTAATTTATGATCCGAGCTGTATATTTATATGCAGCTCTGTAATATTTTTAATCCTGGCATGAGCTTTTTGAGACTCCTCCTAATATTTTTCAGTTTGTAAAAGGAACTTGCTACTGCAAGGATAATGGAAGGTTGTGTGGGGTCATTTGAAACCACAGATAAATAAAAGTATGTGTCTGTGACCTGTTATGTTTTTGTAAAAGAATGATTTTACTGTAATTTGCTGGTAATTATTCAATAACTAAACTTTTTTTGAGTTAGCATTTACAGATATTTCAGTAATCTAAATATTTTAAGCAGTTCAGCAGAAAAAACTAGGTATTACAAATTTACAATCCAGATGTTTATACACATTTTGTGTCATAGAGAATCATGTTGCAAGTAAGTAACAAAGGATACAGAGAAAAAACAAAACACAGTCTTAATACTTTGCGCTTGACCAAAGTATTAAGGAGTCACCAGCTAATCTTTATTTTGGTGCCACTCAAATACACCTTTGGTTTTAAAATGTATTTATTTTCTAGCAGTATTAAAGTGAAGAAAACATGTTTTCTAAGAAGTTATATAATACTATTTTTGCATTAAAAAATTCAATTAAAAATATTCTCCTGTATAAAATAATGGGGTCAGAAATGACCGCATTTGGTCACTTTCATTGATAAGAGTGTGGTCACTTGAGGGTTAAAGTTTAAAATACATTACACACAGTAAGTTACACATACCTAGATTACACAACCACACAGTAAAAGGTGCACAGCTCATAAATAGTAACAAACAGATGTAAAAACCTCTGAGGCACGGGTATTTAAAAAGAAAAAAAAAAGCATGTGATTGTTACACAGCGTGCAGCTTTGAGTCTGCAGCACTATCACTTTTGTACCTTCTCAAAGGTTAAATTCATGAGTTTCCAGTCTGCCATAAACACAGGCTCACCGCAATCTATAATTAGGTATTTATTTGCATTCATTTTCCATGCATACAAGCTGCGCATTTATTGTTTACTGTGTGCACAAGAGCTCTTTCAGAGTAAATATGGCAAGCCAAGACACGCATGCAATGGGTCTAGATTTCACAATCTTCTAAACAATGCCTTTCTGTGTAAAGGTGCCGAAAAGGCACAAAAAATACAAATAGCAGGCTGACTAGTCATACTTCCTCACTTCCTTCAACTACTGTTCTGACTGCCTGTTTGTATTTATTACTGCAAAGTTCCTAGGTCTGAGCTTGAGCAAACAATTGCTTGACTTGAGCAAGGAATAAATTAGATTATGCACAATTATGATTTCTGTTGTGATTGGGAAACAGAATTGTGCTTGCAGTAATGCAGCCATTTATGGCTGAGAAGATTAAAAGCAGAGGAGTGCACTGAGTAAGTTGCAACCCAAATCCCTGAGAGCTGTGACTAGGAAACATGTAGACAGATGAGCTCTAATAGCCTCTGGCAGGAAGGAACCAAGCACAGACAAGTCAAGAAACCTTGGGAAAAAAGGCAACTTTGTTTACTCTTCTTGGAAAACCAGAAAGTAGTATATTTTTCCAGTTCATGGATCCATCCATTCAGATATTTTGGGGTTTTTTTGGTGGATTTGAATGGATTCATAGGACACTTTCTTCACTTCCACCTATTATTTTTCTACTAGATTTACTGTTAATTGCTGGTCAGTAAAATATTAGATAGTTTTAGACGCTAATTATGAGTTTGTGAGTGAAATACCTGCACTGGGGTTGCCTGGCTGAATTTGTGGACCCTCTCCTCCCACCTTCCTCTTCTCAAACTCCTCATGGTATTTAATCTGCAATGCACAAACACATACAGGTTATTCATGAAGGCAAAGAATGATGCACCTTCACTTAGGAGCTTCAAATCTGCACATGCAGCTTTCCTCGCTGGACTCTGTCGCTCAGTACATTTCATTTTTTATCCACCAGGGGTCTCCAATTTGCTCTCTGGCCTCTGGGTGTTTGTGGAGATAGGTGGGGCGCACTTTTTGCAGAAAATGCTCAGGGAAGCAGCTTGATGTTGAGAGGAAATGACATCTCAGGCGCCGGAAGTAGTATGAGCACGTAGGTGTATAGCAACGGCTTGTTGACACATCAGACAAACAGGTGACACACACACACACACTAAGCAGAGTAGGAATGCAGTGAAAAAGATCTAACCCAAATCCCTGTGTGTTGCACACTCGGTGAGAAAGACAGAGCAAGAGTCAAAAGGAACCACTGAGAGGAACAGGAGGAGGGTGGGGTTATATGACTAAGCATATTACATGGAAGCAAATTTAAAATCACTTGAGTTGTAAGTGTAACTGAAGTCATATGCTGAGGTGTAACTGAACAAAAACATTTTTTTAAAAAAGGCAGGAGAATGAGATATTCAGGTAGACTTCATGACCATTTCTCCAGCCAGTATGACAAAGGCCCCACTCAGTGTTACAAAATCAAACAAGCGGCACTGATGAAACTGAAACTGAGTGGCTGCTCTATGACTGCACTAAATAACCCATCTCCTTATTACCAGGCTGATAACAGACTGACTCAACAGTGCCTCGGTCAAGATTTACAACCTCCCGTCTCTGTTCCCGCTTAAGCCCCAGCTCAAAGAGCCCACTGTGCTGGTGGCGTCAGTGAGGAGTGTATTCACAGGCTGGATGGGATGACGGAGTGTTTGTGCAAAGACAGTGAAGCGAGTGACTGCGAGAACACAGTGGCTATTCTCAAATGCAATATGCTAAGTGAGAGTATGTGAGGGAGATTATTTTAGTTTGTTTTGAAGGAGCAGGTTGAACAGATGGTGTGTGTGTGGATTTACAGGACTTGCCCTGGCTGCTGCTGCTGAACCCTACCCCCCTCCCAGATTCTTTTCAATCTTTGCTAGTGGCAGGAAATGGGGGGGGGGGGGATAGGTCTAGAAGAGGGTTTAAAATAGTTTGTTTCTCAGTGTCCAGAGAAGAGGGGGAAAAAGGAAAGATTAATACTATTTGGAGTGTTTCCTTTATGATTGGCTGTGAATGACAAACTGATTGCAAGCAGATGTCTCATTTATCAGTTACGACTAAAACCACTTCACGATGCGCCTAAATCCATCCCCCCATAGTGAAATTGTCAGCTTGATGTGGCTTGTGTGCGGACCCATAAATGCATGTAATATATGTGTTTGTTTCCCTGCCTTGCAGACTTCCTTAATCTCCAACATGCAAGATCTTTCATCACATGAAAGCAGTAATTATACATCACCCTCCACACCAATTATGCCATTAGTGAGGCCGGTGTAGAGCTGGATATGTATAAAGATGCATGTTTTGTGTGTGTGAGTGTGTTTCACATGGAAATAAAAAATGTATTTACAGCTGATTTAAGCAGACTGGGGACATGAGGTGAACACCTTGTGTTCTACATTCCTGTTGTGTATTTACAGAGAAATGGTAAATCAATAACAGGGGCAGAGGGAGAGGAGAGAAGGGTGAAGGAGAGTGGATGTTATGAAAAGGAAGAGAATTCCTTTACCATATATAAGGACCAGTGACAGCAAAGGCAGCCCTGCAGTTACTGATGACAGTGACTAAGTAGGAGGACGAAAGACGATTAAAAGCAACAATATGCAAAACACTGGAAAACTTGAGATCATAATCTGGGGAAGCTCTATGAGGCTTGAGCTGGAGGAGGCAAAAGCAATTAGGAAATGTAGCAGAAAATGATCACAAAAATAAGTCCCATTATTCTGGCAGCTTCCACAATAATAAAATACGAAGCTTTAATAGTAGGCAAGGCTATAACTATGTGCTAAAAGGATTTTTTTTTAACCTACGATTTAGTTTCTCACATTTTTTGACACTGTCCTTTCTCCATTCTGCAGGAAACCAACCCTCTGCTTCCGTTCAAGGGTACAGTTAAGGTCAATACAGATAATTTTTAAAACACTCGTCTGTTCAGAGATCGTAAAATGATAATGACATGAAAACATATTGTGAACACAGCCTGAGCTTAACAGTGGCATAAGCAGGCATTCTCACTTTGATATGGACAGCTGACCCCTGCCATTTACAGTAGCTGATTTGCAGGTTCTCGTTATCAGGATGTTGGAGGTGCCCCCTCCTCATTATAAATTGCTCCATTTTTAACAAATTATTTGTTCATACAATTTTCTAATTTCCCATGCTGCACTTAACAATCGTGGCACGCTCAGTTGCCTAGCAATGCTTTTCCACCGATGCTTCTTCAGAGACATTTTGATAAGCAGGCTGCCATATCATAAGCCAGAGATGACTAGATTGATAGATGCATATAAAGGGGACTTTAGTAAGATAGACGATGAATAATTATTGGAGCTTTGAATGGAACAGGAAAGAGTGGATGACTAGGCACATGGAGAACCAAGCGAGCTAAGTGCTGCGCAGAGCAACTGTAGCCGATTAAGGAGGGTCCAGAGAGCTAACAAGGTGAAGGTCTGGAGACTGGGGTGGAGCAGAATGGATGTGGATGAGAGTGTGGCTGCAGGTTGAGTGGAAGAGGAGGCAGAGGTAGAGACATTAAAATGTGTCTTGTTGTTTGAATGAGAACAGCAATCTCACTCAACATTGGACTGATTCCAACTATTTTAGTCCCAATTTAAAAAATGAGGCCCAAAAGATTAAAAACACCACAGCTTTCCTTTAAAGCAGTGAAATCAGTAAATCTTAAAGAACCGAAGAGCCCTTTCCAGAGCACTTTATGTACACCAATCATCCTCCAGAGAAGAAATCCTCAGTTCAATATTGGCAGAGATTATAGTCACACAGGCAAACTAATCAACACAGACTAGACTGGCTTCCTACCAGGCAGTCAGGGTTGGGGAAAAAACACAGAGCTCCAAATATTCAGTCTGCTTTATTATTAAGATTTAGAGAGATAAAGAGACAAGTGGTGTAAATGGAGTACCTATTTTGGTGACACTTACATTGCTGATTTGATCCTGCGTTTTCTTAATTCTTTGCATCTCTGGTGTGTCTGCGACCACGCTGAAACCCTTCCCTTTATTCTTCTCAAAATCCTCCCTGTAAAGAACCTGCACAACAAACAGGATCATGTTAGACACAAAGGCAAGGTCGACATGCAAAATTCCATGTAAAATGAATTATACATTCATATCAACAGTTTCAGTGCATTTGTGAGTCAACAAGGAAAATCAAGCAAACGCAGTGCAAATGCTTATTTATAGATGCCGTGACCTAGATTCTTTCAACAAATCATATTCATAATTTTGAGGATTGACAATGAGGCATGATAGTTTATGGCTTCCTTGAAATTAATTTATAATTACTTTAATATCTTCTAAGAAAATCATAAAAAATTATAGTAAAATAAATATGCAAATGCATCAGTGCAGAGTTCTGCTGAACTAAGGCTTGATAAACTTCTTTAGAAGGAAAGAAGAAAATTGTTTTATAGGTGCTTTCACAGCTCAGCAATAACTAAAAATTATAACACTGACATGCTGCTTCTGTGAAACTAACCCAACTATCAGCTGATAAAGTTTCTTTATCAGGTATTTCCATAAGAAGGTTAGATCATATTCAAAGAAATGTACCACATCAGCAGTCCAAAGCTGCCCACCACCGCCAAGGTTGAAAATTCCCTCCACACCACGCAAGGATCAAACCTCTGGATCCAGAGGGATGTCTGGATGAGGATTAGTTTGTGATATTTTCTTGAGATCATCAAGATGTCTCACAATTTTTCTTTTTTTGTTTGTTTTTTAGTTTGATGGATAAATGTATAAATATGAAATTTCCTGTTTCCTACTCTACAAGAAAGAAAGAAATTCAAAAATCCACAAACTGGATCAAACACATTAACTGTGTGTGTGTGTGTGTGTGTGTGTGTGTGTGTGTGTGTGTGTGTGTGTGTAGAGCAGGGTTTGCCCTGCATGGCTTTGTCTTCTGTGGTGACGTTAACTTCCTGCTTGCTTGAGTGACTGAAGGCCTCACATACAGGACGTGGTAGCAACCATATATGGTTAAAATGAGAGGTGCTGTGCAACAAACAGAGTCTGTGTATTTTTTTCCAGCCTTCCCACCCTACTCTGACCCTGAGGGGCAGAGGAGGAAATGTCCTGCCCATGTAACATCAGATGAGAATCAGAAATTGCAAAGCGTGGAGCTCTGCCTCACTGGTGCCCTGTGGGTGATTTGGGACAACTCAAACCCTCAACCACTTATACCACTTTACAAACCTGAAACAGGAAGACACATTTTATTTCTCAACTAAAAGTGTTACACATTCGAGCTCGTCTCTATGTGATCCTTTCAAAGACTTTTCCACTCCACCTCCCCACACTGAAACCTTGTCCATGCCTCCATGGTGACTGCACTGATTTCCTGCACTCCTCCAAGATTGAGGGCGCCTGCCTGCACAGTCCATTACCAGGAAACAAAGCTTCACCCTTGCATCCTCTCCCCCCAGACATCCACATAATGTCTGACACTGCTCAATAGAGTGCTGACCAATCCTCCTCTCATCGCCCAATGCCTTGTGATGACACAATGTTACTGTGATTCACAGCTAATGTGTGCGAGTGCGTAGGTGATGCGCCGTTATTGGTCCATTTCTGCTGTCACCCTTGGTGTGATGTCCACTGAGAAAAATGAGGCAAAACTATAGCGGATGCTCGTTCAATGGGAAATTATATACAGCTTTCAAGCATGCGCACAAAGATAAGCAAAAAAAAAAGATTAATGTGACCTCGACCCAGCTTTTCCTTCATTCTTTTCTCTTCTCTGTTAAACATATGATCCGCCCCACGTTTTTTTTATTCATCAAGCCTATCTCCTTTGTCTTTGGGGATCTATGCAACAGCTTCTTCTCCTCCAATCAAACCTCTGCTTTCTTTCCCCACCCACACGCCACTCTTGCTGTGCTCCTTTTTCATTCATTCATATTTTACTGCTTCAACGGCAACAGTCAGTCATCCCCATAAAGCTGGAGCTTTTCCTCATTATAATCTTTCGCGCTGCTTCCATTTGCATTCCTCTAGCCTTCGTTCCTCTGGGAATTTCACTTTTATCTCTTCCTCTTTCACCACACACTCCTCCCTCTTTCTGCGTTGGTGCCGTCCCGTCTCTTCCCTTTTCTCCCCTAACTTGCTCATGTGCAATTCATTGCTCTCCCTCTCCTCCTTCCTAATTCGTTTCTCTCTAGTTTTTTTCTCTTTTTCTGTCTTGTTTCTTTCTGTCTTCCTCCCGCAAAGTCTAGTAATGAGGTGTGACAAACCTCTACCCTGCTACCATAGCAATAGGGTTTCGTAGCAACGCAGCAGCGGCAGTGTGGTGGTGGTGAGGAGGTAGACGGTTACAGATCTCCACAAACAAACCTCCCCTCAACTTTATTATGATGGCACTGGAACGCTTAAAAAATAAGTCTCCCCAAAATACCACTTTAAGTTCAAAACATTTAGCAGTTAATAGGAAGTTTTACAATTTTACGTGCACTTCTCAGTGGCCAAGCTCCTGCTTATATATAAGATCTGCTAAGACCTTATTGTTTATTCATATTTCAGATCCAGAGGCACTTTTGATGTTTAAGCAGTTGAAGTTTCTGAACAGCCTTCCTTAACTTATCCGGCCAGCTGAATCAATGGCTCATTTTAAAAGACCTGCTCATTTCTATAAAACTCATTTTTGTCAACTAGCTTTTCTTTAATCATTGATTTA
>VUQK01002034.1:2991-16875 GCA_015106715.1 Bujurquina vittata
CACTATTTAATTAATGTTTAGGTCTGGGTTCCGGAATGTCAAAATATGGCTTTTTGTGATTCCTATATGTGTGGTTGTATTTTTTTTTTATACCTTTTTACTGCTTTTACTGCACTGGCAGTGTGTTTGGGATCACTGTCATGCTGAAAAATGAAGCAGCTGCCAATCAGATGCTTTCCAGATGGTATTACACGGTGGATCAAAATCTGAATCTGTCTTCATACTCCATAAGTTTTGACAAGATCTCTAACACTGCTGGCTTAAAGGAAGCCCTAAACCATGTTGCAGATAAGCGAATTGTGACTCTTTCCTGACCTCTTCTGTACATATCGACAATGAGGTGAACCAAAATTTTCTCATTTGGGATTCCCTAGTAGTAGTTATTGATAATTTTCTAGGCTTGCCACTTCTTATTTTGTCTTCCACTTGCCCAGTTTGATACTACACACCATGCCAAGATATGTAAAGATTCTTTAGGAATCACCTTGTTGGTGCAAAAATATTATTTTATAGCTGGCAAATTGTTTGCTTTGGTATTTTTTTTAAATAGATTCAGCTAACAAAATGGTAACAATGCTTTTGTGAAAGGCTGCTAATAACAAAGTGACTGAAGATACAATTTAAACTTATTTCTTTGCTGAAGTGTCTATTATGTGTAGACACAACACTGGTTCATCACTTGAGTTAGGTGCCTTTCTTATACTTGAATGATTCATAGGTCACTGTTAACTAGCTTAAAACAAACAAACAAAACAGATTCCTCTTAAAAAGGTCTGGCCAGAGACTGGATTAAAAATGAGTGAAAAAGTAGCCAAAGAAACACTTTGATGGACCTTCGGAAAGCCTGGAGAAATAAGTCTGGCTGCTTGGAATCAAAATATTAAAAGATAGAGGGGATTGCTCAAGATTTTTGCACAGTATTGTAAAAAATGATCAGTTTGATCTCCAAAAACTACTTAAGATGTCATTCCATCATTTAAATACAAGGAACAAATCCTTCAACTGCATTAACAAGGGCAGGACCCTGGACAGCTCCAACATGACTTGATAAGCGCCTTTACTTTAGTGCAGGCTGTTGGAAAAAAAAAGAGATCTGTGTGATCTTTGTAGGAGTATAAAGGGAATTAGAGTGGTCAAAATATCTATCTGGTTCCCACTGCTATAAAGCTGGTGAATCAATGTCAGACCAGAAAAAATAATTGTTATATTCAGTCACGTCTGCATTGCATCGTTCTCTTTGCTTTTAATGTCACTGTACATTTTGCAAATGGAAAATGACACTAAAGTCTGACAATATTTCTCTCACACCTATACTACTAATGAAGAGTGTTACAAAAATGGCTGCACAGATTTCATTCTGTTGTTCAAAACATAATTTTATTTCTTGTACAGTGAGCAGTATTCAACATGTATTTACAAAACAATTTACACATTTCCACGTCTTCAAAGCATGAAAAATCTTAAGGTCACCATCGTATAAAAGCATTAATAAATGTTGAACTTCAAAATTTGACTTAGAAAAGCAGCAGCAAGTTTCCAACAATGACTTATGACCCTGTAATAAAAACTTTGCTGGATGGCTGCAGACAGTTTTGACCAGTCTCCTGAAACAGTCTTTAATCTAGTGTGCCTGTAGAGAAAATACAGAGTTAGTACAACATGAACTGGCTCAAAACTGAGGCAATTAAGTCTATTAAATGGGTCCACATTTGAGAATAAATTTAGTATTAAGTGGAATACTTATTTTTTTGCACATGAGGAATTTAATGAGCCTCAAGATCCAAAGTGCTTAAATTTCTTTATTTTTTTAATCTTTACATGGCTTACCTTCAAGAAATGCAAACTCATCTATGGCTTCTATTGCGTTGTCTATGGGGTCAAAAGAAAAAGAGTGTAAAAAAGTGAGTTACATTTTCACCAGCCTGCCATTTCAGTCAGTGATGCACCAACCTACATATAAAATAATTTAGATTTCTGTGTGATGTCAAATACTCAGGACCTGTTCCGAACAGCTCAACTTAAACAATAAACCACAAACCGCATGCCAAACTCAAAGTTATTCAGCTTTTAATCTGAACCGTATATCAGTTTAGGCTCTCCATTGATATAGTGAGTTGTAGCTGTGGTTTGCACAGAGACCCACACCTTGTGCATATGCCAAACTAAGCAGTAAAGTTGATGCTGAAAGCAGAAAAGAGGGGTGGGAGACAGAGTTCTTCTCTATAGAGTACAAAGAGAGGCCTGTGAAGTGTTTCTGAGTTGTAATTTTGATATTTGAATCTACATACCAGAAGAGACGTGGAGTCATAGACAGGGAACAGGCACACAACTACAGTTTGTTTCTCCAAGAAAATCTCACAGTGCTGTAGCTGACAGTGAGTTTCATTTTTATGGCAGAAGGCTTGAATGTATGTTATAGGTAAACTGAGCTGTTAACGATTATTTTTTACTTATTATTTGTTTCATGAAATTGAGAGAAATATGTGCAATTAAAGAATTTTTAACACCTACATCAGGATATATTTTGCTTCAAAAATCCCCTGGCTGTCATATTCAGGCTCGTGAAACAGGTTATATCATCATCTTTGAGCAAGATACTAAAGCCCTGATGCATCCCCTGGCATATGATTATGTGAATGTTAGGTTAGAAGCACTTAGGCATAGAAAAGGTGCTTGTAGGATTGTAGAAAGAAATAACTTTGAGTGCTCAAAAAGAGTAGAGGAACAATATACCAGTACCAATCTATTAACCATTTATGTGTGTTGTGTGCAAATGGTAATAAACATGTTTTTTTAATGCACTTACCTAAGTCCTTTCTTTGCAAGGTTTTCCGCTTCCCTTGCTGCGCATACACAAGAGCATCTTTGGCAATCATCTCAACAAACAACTCCTGTATAAAAATAATAATTCAAAATCAAACACTGAAACTAGCACACAGTGTTTATTATTATGATGATGATGATGATGATGATGATGATGATGATGATGATTATTATTATTAGGAGCCACTGATGAAATAGGTTTGTGATGAAATGCACTTAAAGGGACAAGGGACCTGGTACGATACATTTTTTTCTACATCATCTTTCAGCTGCTATAGTTAGTTCTAGTATAGTTAAATAATATATAACTATAATATAGTTAAACATATGAGCGTAGGAACAATATTGGAGACAGGTGCATTCATCCTACCCAAAATTTACACAGTATTTATGGATCGGTCAGGTTTCCGATATGTGCCCCCCCCCCAGTAAACTGCCGCCTACGCTCTTGGTTAAACCTATTTCTTCTTAAATAAGTTATATATTTATAGCAAAGGTTAATCTATCTATGTTAAACTGTACTTCAGCAGTTTCAGGGTGATAAGCTTGGATGATGACTGATGTTTACACTAAACTGAAACTGAACATAAAAATGTATTATTTTTGTCTGTATTGAAATCCATAACAGGAGCCAGTGTCGTGTTATATACCAGGACTCGATAGGATATCAGTGACCTCACCGTGGCTTTAGCGATGATGAACACAGACTCCTGGCTGGCGAGGGCGACGTCTGGGTCGGTCTTCATCAGAGCCTTGATGCGGGCCAGCGGGAGTTTGGACAGCCGGCTGTGGCTCACGGCAGCGGCGGGGCCCGTCTGCTGCCGCGGCTGGCCGCTGTTCTCTGCCTCGGCCCCGCGGGTCTCCTCCTCACTCCCACACCGGTCAGGGTCGTGCTCCGTTGCGGTCACAAGACTCGTCACTGTTGCTGCCATTCTCTGATATTTTAAACAATGGTTATGATTTAAAAAACACATGCATACGAATAAATACCTATAGTTTAATAGCTACATGTCACATTTAATAACATCAACAACCACGGTAGACGCGCGCCAGCATGTGGTTCCGGGCTTTCGTAGAGGCAGCCTGTGCTGATTCGTCGGTCAGTGTAGGCCCCGCCAACTAATCCTCGGCTATGATTGGGCAGATTGTGCAGCCAGGCCTGGCTATTGGCTAGAATTAAACGTCCATCAACGTACGTCGTCACCTAGAAAAGCTAGGCGTAGACAAATCCCTAGAATACAAATTACTACTAATGAGGGCGTGGATGTGAAGCTGCGGGTGAAATTGGCAACAAATGGTGGTAATACTTTGTTATTCTACGGTTAGAATGTGTGTTGAAACTTTATAATTTCAATTTTTTGGCTTGCTCTAAATGTGTAGGTTTTTTTTGTTATATTTTACCGAAAAGTTGCAACCTCATCTTTACTTAGTATTTCCACTGGGGGGCAGTAGAAACAAGCTGGAAAAATAACACTGATCATGCAGTGTACTGTATAAGCAGAATAGCTTGTAAAAATTTCTGTCTAGCAATTTTTTAATGGCTATGATAAAAAGTCTTCCCTTCACACTCACTCAATAATAGCCAGACTTCCGAAACGTGCATGTCTTGCTGAGCCAGTCAAAATGTGGGACATTGTCTCAAAATATGGACAAGGGGGCAAGGAATCAAAGCGCTGTGCAGTCCCACTTAAAGAAAGACATCTGGTCACCCCTAAATGTCCCAATGTGGCCTTTTTAGGGCTTTATTTTGGCTGAAAACAATGATTATGAGACTTAAACCTTAACCCCCAAAAAGAAAAGAGTGAAATGAAATGAAATTGATTTGTGTCTGCTGACACTTCCTGTGTTGTGATGGATTACAATCTTGGTCAGTCAGTTAGTAAAAATTTTCAGGTTAACAACCAGTCTGGGGAATATGGTGACCCTGCTTATAAGCTGCTTTATAATTGGCTAGTACATTTAATTTGAACTAGGGACAGTAAACCTAATACAGCAGCTTTAATATTATTCTGCTATATTCCAGTTCACTAGTTAAATTGCAAAGGTAGGAATACATGTCATTCAGGAAACTTATCCAAAACAGTTTTGTTTGTTTTTTTTCTTTTTGTCAGTAAAGCTTGTTGCCACCGTCTGATGTCATTTTAGTACAACTGTAAGTTTCACACCCACACTTAGCACAAAAACTATGGAAATTTGTGTTTGGTCGATTATTTCTTTGTTGCAACAATGCTTCTTAGCAATAAATCTTTTACTGTTGGAAAGCATGTTTATTTCCCCTTAAATGGTGCCACAATTTAAGGAAAATGCATTTGTAGGTTGCATTCATGAAAAACCCGCCAAATCTCCTCTGCCAATGCCAAACAGCTTATTCTGCTTCTGACTCTTCTTTGATGTCCTTTATTTAATTGAATGATTGAATTCTGAAGAAACAAGACATTCTAGCAATTTAGCAACTTATTAATTTAACAAACAGCAGCCTCAGAAGCATGCAGAAGAACCATATACAGCCACAACAGCCTGGCACCTACTCCTCGTGCCGGTCATGGGCTTACTAACACACTGCTGTGGGATGGTATCCCATTCTTCATCCAGCATTTGTCGCATCAGCCAGTGTGGTTGAGTTGACCACCCTGCCACAAACAGCACACCCAAGCTGATTCCACAAGTGTTCAATGAGGTTTAGGTCAGGTCTCCTGGCAGCCCTGTGAGACCGGAGATTGACTGCGAGTGGTCTGTTCTGGATTGTCTGGGTAGAGAGTTGTTGCCATATTACTGAAAACTCAACTGCCAATAGTTAGAAGACTGTCTACCTGCCGGCCTAAGTGCGGACAGAGTGAGGACACAGTTTTCTTATGGTGTCATCTACTTGGGACGCCCACTTTTCAGCCTCTGTCAGACATTCCCCATTATATGGAAATTGAACTTCAGTTTGGAGATGGCACTGGGGCTCTCTCCAAATAATCTTAATAAACTTGGTTTTGTGGAATGCCAGCTTGAACTTGCCCTTTGGCACAGGCCCTATCCAGATCAGTTAAACATGCCATGTTTGGAGCAGACACCAACTGACCACTGTAGCAGGGTCCACGCTTAAAGGTGCTGCTCATCAGGTGCCGGTCAGGCTCCTGATTGTCAGTGCCTAGGGTATCAGGAGCTCCAAACAAGGGTCAACAGATAATATAATAGAATAAGCTGTTTGACATTGGCAGAGAAGGTTTGCCAAGTTTTTCATGGGTGCAAGCCACATAGTCAACTCTGCTGCTCAATCCTTTTCCTAACAAATGTGGCAGCATTTAAGGGGAAATGAACCAACTGACAAACAGTATAAAAGTTTTTGCTAAGAACCATTGTTACAGCAAAGAAATTATGAAACAAACGCAATTTTTCTTTTTACAATAAATATCCATTAACTTGCTTTCATGTGTTACATCAGCATTATTTGATTTTTTGAAAGTATGTTTTCAGCATTTCCATTGTGTCCGTTTATGTCAGCAGTCCACTAATACTCTCTGTTAATCAGCTTGTGAGGAGCTCTTTAGTCCTCTGACACTCCATTCACATGTTCAGCCGCAGTCAGGTGTTACAGCCTGAGGAAGCGATATGAAGGACTCACAACTCCCAGGTAAGATTACAGTATTTGCTTTAGATTATTACTTAGTACTGTTACTGTTATTGATCAATTAATATGAATTTTCCTTGTGCCGCTGTTTTCAAAATCCTATGTGCTTTGTCTTTTTAATCAATTCAAATCATCTGTACAACTGATTATTGCATGAAGCCTTTTTTATTAATTGCAGGCTTGGTAATTAGTTAAAATAAGGAAAGTCATATTTGAATTTTCTTAAATAATATTTTTTATCTTAAAAAGTGGCAGATTGGGAACTGAATCTAGTGAATATATGTGAATTGTCCACATGAAAACGACTTTGCAAACTACTTAATAAATGATTACATTGCAGAAAGATCTAATAAGAATAATTTTGGTCGATATTAAATAGTTTTCTGAGCAGATCCAAATGTGTTAGATACCCATGGCCTCTTAGAAGTGTAATCCTAATTTGGCATCTCTGTTTATTCTTGTTCTGCCAGTCTAGTCTTTATTAGTATCCTATTAATAGCTGTCTGTGAGCTAAATGGCACTAATTCTCTATCTAAAATAAACAACTAATCCCCAGCTAAATGTGATCAGCAAAGACGAGGAGGAAGAGGAAGAACGGCTTTAGGGCGGTGTAATATTTAAAATCAATTTATTATTTTTTTGTAATGTTTGACTGATTGGTTCATCTCGTGCGTCATTTTCGAGAGCCTGTATGTGCTCTCAAAGATGCCCACACAGGATTCAAGTAGCCAACCTGGCAGCTGACCTGGTTGTCGGGTCAGATGTGGGACTTTATGCAACGCTTAGACCGTACTCAACAGTTTCCTGTAGAAACAAAAGAAACACTGTACGAGGCCAGCATGCAAGTCAAAGCATTGTTCCGAGAGTAATATGTTCGCATATTTGTAAAATTAAGTTAACATGCTGATTCTTAAGAACTGTGTCCAAGAAATAAAAACTTCAGTTCCCAGAACAGAAAAAACAGGAAAGGCCAACATATCCTGCTTTTGTCCATTATTCAAAATAAAAACGCACATGCTGAAAAATATTTACCGTGATCCAAAAAAAATAAAAAAATAAATAACAATCTGATTTCCTACCTAGTCCTCACACCAACACCCTAGAGGTGCTATGTTGTATTGTCAGGAACTATTTGCATGAGAGCAGTAACCAGAGAATAGATTCAGTTTTATTAATCTCTTATTTCTCATTCTTAATTTTTGTACCCCTAAAACAAAATGATACAGCATTAGAAGGCCAGTATTTGCAAATTAAATTTAAACCTACAAAATTGGATATAATTTGCTACATTCTTGTTTTATCATAGCATCATTTTCAATAATAGCCACTGACAACTTACACCCTAAGTGCAGACAAAAATTCAGATTAGATGCGACAGAATGGGAGACAGGAAATTTGCTTTTTGTCGGATGTAGAGCTATATAGGTGGTAAGTCAACATGGAGGTCAATTTTATTACGAATGTCTTGTACGGCACTACTTACACAACTTGTGTGTGCACTAAGTTTTGTAACACAAAGGCATGCGTCTAAAAGCAATGTTAGCTCTGTCCAAAACTAAAAAAGTGTCCTCATATTTCTGCTGTTTCACACAACACTGCTGCTAATGCTTCAACTCTTCTCGTGTCTTTAATTTCAAGCCATTAAAATGCGTCTGTGGTCGAAGCAGAAAACGAGCAAAAAATCCAAAGATGAGTCTCCTAAGACCCAAAAACCAGCCAAGCCCCCCGCATCTGCTGCCACGTGTGCCATCCCGCAGCTGACCGAAGCAGAGAGAACGAAGCAGTCTCCATTTGAGAGGCTCATCTATGACATGACACACAATGAGAAGATCGTCAATGACCTCATGCTTGGCCGACGGGTTGGCTTTTATGAGCTGCGTGGAGAAATCGGGCAGGGCAACTTCTCTACAGTTAAGCTGGGCATCCATGCCTTGACAAAAGGTAAAGAACCATCAGTTATTTCTGCTGTTTTATCCAAATTATTCACTCACCATCCTGCATCTTTTACTGTCTTTTGCTGTCTCAAACTGATTTCTGTTTCCCTGTTCTGTTTTTACTGACATTCCAGCTTTGAACTTTAGCCTTTTCTGTTATAAGCAGAATCTGACTGTGAAAAAAAAAATCTGTGATTTTTTTTTATGTAAGTAGATGAAACCTGATGTTAGGAGTAAACTTTTATGAGCACTCTAAATCTGTGGATACCTTCTTCCAATCTTCCTATTAAATCAGCTGCCAAAACGAAATTCCTTCCTTCTATTGATCAGATGTGTCTCATCTGTGCCATTCGACTCCTTTACACTTGTGTTTAAATCTCCTGAGTATGCCTCTCTCCTTATTTCAGCCCTTAACCTCATCAGACCTTCTTTAAATCTGTCACTGACAGTTAAGCCTTCTCACACCCCTCTTCTGTCTCAGAGAGAGTAGCTGTTAAAATCATGGACAAGCTGCATCTGGAGAAAAAGAAAAAGCCTCTGAATTCCTCAGAGATCAGCTGTATGGAGAAGCTGTGCCACCCCAACATAGTGCGCCTTTATGAGGTGATGGAGACAAGCCGGAAGCAGTATCTGGTCATGGAGTATGGCAGCGGTGGAGATTTGTTCTCTCGAATCACCACAAGGGGGAAGCTTAATGACCTGGAATCCAAGATGGTCTTTGCACAAATCATCTCTGCTGTCAAACACATGGTGAGCTTCAGTTTCATCGTAAATCTGCTCTGTGCTCTGCAGCACAGCATGAATCTGTGGCATGTTCGTTATTCTCATTAAAATACAGGAACTAGTGTTTAATTGTTTTAAATGCTCAGTCTCTAAATATTTTTGGCTACATTCTTTTTGAGTGTATTCATATTGTTAGGGCATTTTTGCCTTCATTTTTATTGCAATTCGGTAGAAAGCTGACATGAAATGAGGAGCGAGCAAATAAAAGCAAGGAAATAATTTCCAGCTGGACTCAAATGTGGTCAGAGTGAAATCTGAAAAGCAAAAGAAATGAAAATGATTGTTTTCCAACTAAATACGAAAGTGAAGTAAAAAAAGAAATCTGTTGTCTTTTAAATTGTCCAGTACTTATAGGACGTTTTACTCAATTTGAGCACACAAAAGGCTTTCTTAGTGCAAGCCTCCTTTACCATTTGCTTTTTTCTATGCCTAAGCACCTTTAACCTAATATTCACACAATCACACTATGATGGATGCACTGGTGTAACTCGAGGTTCAGTAAGGTCATACTTTGACGTGCAGGTTGGAGGAGCCAGGGAATCAAACCACTGACATTCTGATTAGTAGATGACCCGTTCTACCTCCTGAGCCACAGCCACCCGCTAACAATGAGAAGAGTTTGATCATCACTAATTATCCATCCATCCATCCATCCATCCATCCATCCATCCATCCATCCATCCATCCATCCATCCATCCATCCATCCATCCATCCATCCATCCATCACACTAGTTGTTTTCATTTAGGTTTTAATCTTTTTGTCCAAGTTTTTTTCTCTTCAAAAATTTCCTATAAAAATTGTACAAATGTTCAATTAAAGAAAAAAATAAACCCTAACTCTTCACGCAAATCAAGAAATACTATTCATTTTATTTAAAAATTTTGATTCAGAAGTTTCAAAAATTTGTTTGCTGATTTGTGTCCAAAAATGGTAAAAAAAATTTTTTTAGCTATTTTGGGGCAACAAAGCATTCTAAAATCTACAAAAGCAAAGTTTGACATCATGCTACATTGCGTTATCTGAGCCCAGGTTGTGGTGGCAGCATCCTATGCAGGGAAACCCAGACCCCTTCTCCCCATGACCTCCTCCAGCTTATCCGGGGGAATACTGAGGCATTCCTCAGGCCAACCGAGAAATATGATGTCTTCAGCATGTTCTGGGTGTATCCTGGGCCCTTCTCCTGGTAGAACATGCCCAAAACACCTCACCCAGGAGGGATCCAAGAGGTATCCTAGTCAGATCTCAGAAGCATCTCAACTGGCTCGCCTTTTCTCTGAGGGAGAGGAGCTTGGAGCTGCAACTCATTCCAGACTGGGCACTCCACCCTTTTCTGGCTGAGAACCATGGCCTCAGACTTGGAGGTGCTAATTAATTAAAAAACCCATTCACATTCAGTTGTGGACCACTCTAGTGTGAGCTGGAGGCCACCATCTGATGAAGCCAACAGGACCACATCATCTGCAAAAAGCAGTGATGAGATTCTGAGGCTCCAAGGCGGAACCCTTCCACTGCATGGCTGCACCCAAAAATTCAGTCCATAAAAATTGTGAACAGAATTGGTGACAAAGGGCAGCCCTCGTGGAATCCAGCACCCACAAAAAACAAGTCTGACTTTTTGCCAGATGTAAGTCAGCAATGACAGGCACCAAACTACCTTCCAGTTTCAGTTACAAGCTGCATTCTCAACAATGGAAACCGGAACATGGTCCATTTGGACTCAGTGTCCCCAGACTCTCTCAGAATGTTGTCAAAGTTCTGCCAGAGGTGGGAGTTGACGTCTCACAGACTGGGGCCTCTGCCAGGCATTCCCAGCACACCCTCACTATACGTTTAAGCGTGGCAGGTCTGTCCAACATCCTCCCCCGCCACCTGATCCAACTCACCACCAGGTGGTGATCAGTGGACAGTTCAGCTTCTCTCTTCACTTGAGTGTCCAGAACGTACAGCCTCAGATCTGATGATATGATTGTAAAATCGATCATCGACCTGCGACCTAGGGTGTCTTAGTGCTACATACAGTTATGGAAATCCTTATGTTTGAATGGTGTTTGTTATATGGACAAATTGTGGATTGCACAGAAGTCCAGCAGCAGAATGCCATTTGGTTTCAGATTAAGCAGGCTGTACCTCCCAATCACGCCCCTCCAGGTCTTACAGTTGTCACCCACATGAGCACTGAAGTCTCCCAGTATGATGATAGAGTTGCCAGATGGTACACCGCTGAGTACCCCACCCAGCAATCCAAGAAGGCTGGGTACTCTGAACTGTTGTTCAGCACATAAGCACAAAACTGGTCCCTTGATCTTCCTCTCATAAAAGTCGTTGTCTGAATCGCTCTTTGTTTGGCCCCTCACCCAGGACCAATTTACCTTGGGAGAGCCTACCAAGGGGCAAAAGCCCACAAAGAACATAGCCCCTGGGATCCCTGGGACACACAAACCCCTCCACCATGATGGGGTGGCGATTATAGATAGTTGTGTGAGTCATGAGTAAATCACAGTGTATGTCCCAATAACATTTTTCTTTGTGAAAATAATTTTGGAGATTGTCAATACACCACAAGATATCTTACATAAAGTACAATCTCTGTGTAAATATAGCCTATAATTCCAAAAAATTAGGAATATAATATTGCTGTTCAGTTAATTAGTTCTCTAAAATAAAATGTGAAACAGGAAATGAGCACAATAGATGCTCTATAAATAAAAAATATTGATATCTGACACCAGTCATACAGTAATCAAGAGGAAGCAAAGCAATATTGCTGTATTAAACTTAAATTAAGCTGGGGGGCTAGTGTTCTCTAGTCGTGAGCTTTAAATAAGAACTCATGCTAAAATTGTCCATGTTGTGTGATATTTCAGCACGACAGCAACATCATCCACCGAGACCTCAAAGCAGAGAATATCTTCTACACCGCCAGCTATTGCATCAAAGTTGGAGATTTTGGCTTCAGCACAGAGAGCAGCCCTACAGAGCTTCTCACCACTTTCTGTGGCTCTCCACCTTATGCTGCACCTGAACTTTTTAAGGAAAAAGGTTATTTTGGACGTTACTCAGACATTTGGGCTTTAGGTATTCTCCTATACTTCATAGTGACAGCAACATTACCCTTTTATGGAGAAAACCTGGGGAGGCTGAAGCGCTGCATCCTCCAGGGAGCTTATCGTATCCCCTCTTATGTGCCAGATCCATGCCAGCTGGTTATTAAAGGCATGCTGCGGACTGTGCCTGTTGATCGCTCCTCTTTGACGCAGATTTCAAGCAGTACTTGGCTGAAAGGGATTGAATTCTCTCGTCCATATGCATCGTTGCCCCTGTCTCCAGCTCACTTTGCCCAGACAAATCAGACTCTCTGCGTGGAGGAACAAGAGGTAAAGGGTTTGCTGTCTGATCTTGGGGTTATGACCCTCCATTTCCAGAACAACCCCTGCTTAGACTGTAGGAGTCCGCTGACAGGGGCCTACCGGATCCTCCTCCATCGAGTACAGAAGAGGAGATCGGTCGAGGCTGTAGGCTATTCTGTGCTTCAGCCAGATGAGTACGAGAGTCCCAGCAAGTGGTCTGCAGCTATTGACAAACACACTCCTTCCACTGTATGTGCAATACTATAGTGACAAAGAACTGCACTGGGCTGCTTCATTTGTGGCACCAATAGCGCTTTATCACACGTGTGTGCTCATTTGGATTTCGACCCTCATTTGGTCACTCCGGGCTTGAGGAGGCGGTATGTTACACACAGACTGAAGTGGCAGGCATGCATAGGTCAGAGTGAACAGCTGTTTTCCACACTGTGTGAATCAATTACAGCTCATAAACCAGGGCACGTCTCTGATTACATCACCAACAGAAAGATTACTGACGCAAAAGACCCATCAGTCACTGAATGGCTATCAGCATCTTCCAGTCCTTCTTAGTCAAGACCTAATAAATCTGACCTAATCCAGGTAAGCCTAATGAGAGAGACGCAGGGAACATGCTTGGCCCAACGGAAAGGAAAAAAAACATGTCCAATGAGAAAATAAACTAGAAAAAAAAGCACTAAAGGCAACCTGTAAAATCAAATTACCACCATTTTACAAATAATAGCTAAAATGCCTTCATTTACATGTTGGATAAACACAACTGTAAATGCAGTTTATTTTATTCACTGAGGAGCAGAGTCGAGAGCACAAATAATGTTGAAAGATTTCTATGGTGTTATTATAATTTTCTTCATAACTGTGTAAATTATTGTACAAATGTTTGCTTATGTTTTAAATCAATATTTTCACAAATCCTCCGGGGATGCTTGCCTGTGCTTAAAGCCACTCTGTATCAGTATAGTGAAGACTAAGGCCAGATTCATTAAACAGAATAAAGTTACTTTCAAACTGTTTTCTCTCCAATCTCTTCATCTGGACACCCTCTTTTGGTTCTCCCCTTCCAGCAGGAGGCATGTTATCACAGGATAATGTGATTGTCTTATTCTGCTGCATGCGAGACTCCAGATTTTTATGGTTAAAAAAAAGACATTTCTGCTGGGATGCAAAATGAGTTTGTGCTTATTTGTAAGCCTTGAAATTAGATAAATCCTTGAGTCTCTAGCCAGTTCTCAGGAGCTGATTTTGGAGTCAATTCAAGCACTTTCGGGAAAAGGGGCTATGAAAAATGAAAGTGTTTGTGCATTTGTGAATATGGCATATCATTTCTGTAAAAAAAAAAAAAAAAAAAAATATCGTCCCTT
>VUQK01002034.1:18450-30392 GCA_015106715.1 Bujurquina vittata
CTGCAAATAAGTTATGGAAAAAAAAAAAAAAAAAAGAGGGCAAGAGCAACATCTTTGGGGCTTCAGGCTTTAGCTGCAGTCTTTTGAACACTGACTAGTTTGCTTTTCTCACACACCTATCATTTGACCCCTAAAAGATAATAAACTGTGCAACTTTGGTAAGTGGGTAACTACTTTATGCTTTGAAAATTATGGCAAGTGATGAAGTTTGTCTGATCTTGTACTGCACCGTTGGCGATTACACCAATACTGAAGTATGTATCCTCAACTGAACTGAGTGATTCATGTGGGAGCAAAAATATTATCTTATTTTAGGGATTTCAGCATTAAAGACAACATTTTTTCCAATCTACTAAGATCAGCATTTTCAAACCAGTCATCCTTGTGTGCACTGAAACGAGTGTGAGGATATACTTTTTTTCAGATATCTTCCCGAAAGTGATTCAGCTTCTAAATGATTCAAACATAGAGACTACACAACACTACTTTTCATCAATCATATTATACAAGCCTATTGCAGAAAATTTACAACATTAACCTGAGCGGTATTAGGAGGTCAGAATTTCGACATCAAAACGATCCCTAAAGCATGATGGTATTTGTTGAGCAACACACTAAAAAAGCAGAATGACTAATCGTCCACGCTTAGAAAGTTATACACACACAAAAAAATTGGGACTTTTTAAGTTTTCCATCCTTTGTGTCCTACATTACAATGAACAAAGAATGGGGGGAGTTTCTTCCAGCTTGAAGAAATTAAACTAAGTAACTAAACTGTTGATTGTGAATCAGCCTCAGAAATAAGCAAAGAACAATCAAACGGGGAAGAAAATCAGTATTAAGTTTCTGGAGAAAAATGCTGCTGCTTGCTTGTGTAGTTTAATGATGAGCTCTTTTGTGTTTCAAGGAGTCTAATGCCAAGTCCTGTTTTGCTGGAAGTCTGTGTCAATTGTCTGTCAAATGCACACATTGTACCACAAGCTGTTTTGCATATACTAAAAGTAAACAGTTGAGTAAAAATATAGGGGTTTGAAGGTTTTGGGGTGCGGGCTTGGAAGGATTAAGAACCTGATAAAAAAGACTCTTGGCTGCATTTTCACTCTGGGACATGTGGTTTAGATAGACCATGTCTTTGCCCTTAGACAACCACGATACCCTGAAGTTGGTGCTGACGTCTGAAGACATTTCACAATAGATCCATCATGTCCCAGTAAATGAGTGACGTCTTGATGTGTGTGATGAACGTTTCTCTGAACTTCCAGATGTTGCAGGAGCTGCACGGCTGGATTAGAAACTGTTGGAAATGGGACCCAGATCCCCTGGACCCTCAAAAGACCACTACCTGCTTTTTGGTTATACAATTAATACTTAAAATCCACTGTTCACTGGGCCTGCATTAATATGTCTCATGATCCTTTGATGTCTAAGAGACTTTTGCCAATTTTTATTCTCATGCTTTTTAAATAAATATTGCTGAATGATGTAAAAATGTAAAGAAGATGCAATCTGTAGAGCTCTGTGTGGCCGTTTTATTGATAATTGATCAACTTTAAAGCAACATCGTTCTAACAAAAAACTTTGGCCTAAATAAGTTAAAAGAAAGACCTGTGATTTTCCCAGTCTGTTGTAAACCACAATTATGTGCTAAAATGTGCATTGAAGCCAATTTTGCTGATGTAATAGTTTTTTCTTTGAAGGAGGTCTTGAAGAGATCTTTTCCCAACATGAACCCTCATATTAAACTCCTGGGTCATTTTATTAGTTGCACCCTGCTAGTACCAGGTTGGGCAAGAAATAACTGAAATAGCTATCTTCATTCTTCGTGGCCTAGATTCCACAAGGTGCTGGAAACATTCCTCAGAGGTATTGGCCCATATTGACATGATAGCATCACACAGTCGCTGCAGATTTGCTGTCTGCAGCTCTTCCATTTCAAAACATCCTAAAGATGCTCTATTGGATTGAGATCTTATGGTGACTGTGGAGTCATTGACTGTGAGTACAATGAACTCATTGTCATGTTCAAGAAACTAGTTTGATTTGAGCTTTGTGACATGGTGGGTTATCCTGATGGAAACAGCCGGAGATGGCGAAAGTACAGATCTTCTTTGCTTAAGCAGAAGTACACATAATTGTGTTAAAATCATGATATGGTAAAAGCGGAAGTAATGAATCAACTTCTTTACTCAAGTAAAAGTGAAAGAGCACAGGCTCTGAAATGCACTCAAAGTAAGATATTAAAATGTCTTTGTAGGACATTTCTGCCAGCTATTTTTGTGCAAAGGACCTCATTACTAAAGTAATATTAGTACATGGGAATAAAAATTAAATTTCAATCTAAATTTTAATGAACGTACTCAGCTTGAACACTCAGTTTATGTAGAACACAAGCATAGAAAAGAAAGATCATTAAAAAAAATAGCTCCATTTGCTGTTGCTTACTTTGTGGAGGGTGACTTTACCTTCACTCCTAAACAGAAAATTGGTACAGTCAGGGGTTAAAGTGGGGGAAACCTAAGATTGGTTATAGTGGCCCAGAGTGGGGAAAAGAATCATAACTCACAATCATTTCTATTGGGAGCTCCAGTAGATTTTCTTTGTCTACAGGTTGTGATCAGCTGACCTGTGCTGTACTCCTCTTTACTGCGCTTTGTGGATTTACACAGCTGGAATTATCAAGGTGTAAGGAGATGTCACGAGCTATCTGGACTGATTTCCATCTCCCACACTGGCAGTATATTGTTTATACTGTCTTCATAGAAGACCTTATAAAGTTGGTGCAAAGATGGAATTCAGTGAATGAATTGGATGGAAACACCAACAGAATTGTCTTTTATCCATTCAGGCTCAAATTGGCTTGCTGCTTGAAGGTGTGAAATAAAACTTCCCTCAGATGTTTCAAACTTCAAGTAATGAACCTGTGTTGAAAAAAGAAGTAAAAAATACAGATAGTTGTGTTAAAATGTAGGGAGTAAAAATAAAAACGTTGTCAGAAAATAAATGCTCAAGTAAAGTACAAAAACCTGAAAATTCTCCTTAAGCACAGTGAAAATACCCACCTCTGTAAATCTGCCATCAGCACACAACAACAATACTAAAGTATGCTATGGCATTAAGTTGGTACCAAAGGGTCCAAAGGAAAAGAAAATATCCCCCACACCATTACACCAGCCACATCACCAGCCTGAAGCATTGATACAAGGCAGGATGGAGCCATGCTTTCATGCTTTTTACACCAAATTCTGACCCTACCATCCGAATGTCACAGCAGAAATCAAGACTCATCACCAGGTCATGTTTTTCCAATCTTCTATTGTCCAATATGTGGCCTTCTGTTGCTGTAGCCCATCTGCATCAAAGTTGCAAATGGTGGGCATTCCGAGATGCTCTTCTGGATAGCTTAGTTGTGACAAGTGATTATTTAAGCTGCTGTTGCTTTCTTATCAGTTTGAAGCAGTCTGGCCTTTCTCCTCTGATCTTTAGCATATTCTCCCAGAGAACCACTGCGCATGGGATGTTTTCTCCTTTCCAGTTACTCTCTGTAAACCCTAGAGATAGTGGTGTGGGAAAATCCCAGCAGATCAGCAGTTTCCCAAATCCTCAAACCAACCCTTCTGGCGCCAACAATTATTCAACGTTCAAAGTGACTTAAATCACTTTTCTATCAGCTTGAACTTCAGCAGATCATCTTGACCATGTCTACATGTCTAAATGCATTGAGTTACTGTCATGTGATGGTAATAAATACATAGTCGAGGGAAGACTGTGTGTAATGTGGACATCTGACTAATTCTGGAAACAGATTTTTAATGGAGCTAATAGAACCAGTTTTTATGTACCTGCATGTATCTTACTGTTGTTTTAAGACAGATTTGAAATATGGTAAACCTGTCCTTTAATCCCATCTGAATTGAATGGTTGAGACAACGCATCGACTGTTAAATTAACGATGAATGTTCTCATCAAGCTTGTGAAGGTTGGATTTAGTGTACAGCACAACAAATGGCTGGTTTTATAGCTTTGACAGATGGATCATGCAGTCAATTAACAACTCAAGTTGAGACCAAAAAACATCTCAAAGATGACTGGACCAAAGGCAAGCCCGCCTTCTTTTACTGGAATTGTCTAGAAAACACTAGAACATGCCTAAACAATTTAAAACAGCTGGATGCATTTCTTTCTAATTATTGACTTTTATGTGGACCACAGTTTGCATTTTTGCATTTGTTCTTTATTTGCAATAGGAAAACACAAAGTACAATTTGAATGTGGATACAAAAATTAGGAACTCTGTTGTATGTATACATATATATATATATATATATAAGAAAATCAGCTTACTCCTAAAGTGACACATATGTTTTCTCATTTGTGCATGTTTTCTCACACACAAACACACTTATTCACATTTCAAAGCTGCCAAAAAGAGGCTCATTCCTAGCAGGCGCTACATATCACAGAGAAGGGAAACACTATCGTAGATGGTGCACATAAATGATTTTTGTTATACTGGATATAACTTTAGGAATACAGTATATTTCTGTATTAGAGAACTAGTGTACATGATTTACATTCGCTGTCAGCAACAGGAAATCCCTAATCTGCTGAAACAAAATCTGGTTAAAGATGATAGATGATGCCTGACAGGAAGCTGAAACAGCCGCTGTCCTCTCTCCTCTTCTTGTTCTCTCCTTTTAGTGGTCTATAAAAAGACATTACATATGATGATTAATGTGCCTTTGAGAGCATATATCATTGTGAAAGAATGCTATGTAATTTTTTTTTTACCTAATGCTTATTTGCTCGATCCACCTTCCTCATCTCAATCTTGACCCAGTCCTCGTTTGGATTGGCGCACACAGGTTTTTGCCTCCTCTTCATCGTGAACCTACACACATGGGTGCCATTATTTGAAGTTCTCAAGCTTATCTTTAGTTAACACAGTTTATTAAATATGAATCAGTCATTTCCTCAGTGAGCGGGACTTTTCTTTTTCCATCAAACTGTGCCAATCTATTATGGTGAAATTTAACAGTGTGGGAAAACAAAATGGACAACAGGGGCCAAAAATGAAGGACTCAGCACTTGATACTCACAAAACTGCTCTGATGTTGCAATCGCCATCTGGTTCCTGCATAGTGTAACTGACGATGTTTCGCCTCCTTCTGATTTCTGTAACATAGCCGAGGCAGCAGTTTCCATATGAGCCTGGAGAGAGTGAAAGTTAGAGTGTTATGGCAAGAAAAACCACCCCACTTGAAAATGTCTCTCTTGGAGAAGTTGCACAATCACTATGTGTGTGTGCGTGTGTGTGTGTGTGTGTGTGTGTGTGTGCGTGTGTGTGTGTGTGTGTGTGTTTGCATGTGTGTGTGTGTGTGTTTCCTACATATGAATAGAAGTAAGTTAGATTAGTCCCGATATAATCAACTATTTGTCATTTTTGCACTATTAACTAAAGACTCTGGATCTCTGCCAGCATTGTCCAGGAAAATTCCCATATCCCCCAATAAAAATACCACCAATCTATTTCAAGAGCAGAGACTGAGTGTTCAGCATCAGTAAATTTTGCATTTCATCTCACTGCTTTTCATGGTCTTATTAACTGACTTCCCCCTTATCTTTACCATCACTACTTGCACTGATGCTCCTGATTGCAGTTTCCTTTGGCTAAAACAAGCTTATAAGTAAATGGTTTGATGGAATATGCTGAGCGTATAATTTGGCCTTATATTTAATTTTATTTAATTTCAGTGCAGCTACTCATTTATTTGATATACTGTAAGTGTAAAATTGTCAGATTTGGCTGAGGCTGCAACTGAACTGATTTCAAAGCATGCACTGAAAAACAAAAGTGACAGCCTGCCTTTGTTAGGATCAGGGGTCCTTCCAGGATTTGTTAAATGTGGTCGCACAGTGGGGTCCAAGAACCCGTCAGTGGGGAACCCTGGGTATTCAGTAAATTGAGAAATAAACGCAGCATTGAAAATTGGTTTAGAAAAGACTTTAGAAAGGCCTGGAACCTGAAAGGGATGGTATTGCATGAAAAGGAATGCACTAGGGTCTAAAGATTTAAAACTGAATGACTGTTTAGAAAAGTAGCAGCATCAAAATATACTTAATTCACCGGAACAACAGGACTAATTATTCAGAATTTCACAATAATACACATATTACTGGATCATAATAATTAATTATTTGATGACTACATTCCTCCAGTGTTGCAGCTGCATCAAAAAGAACAATAGTTTTTTTAGGCATAAACATGCAGCGCTTAATTTTTTTGCTTTGTCTTTAACTTTACTTTTGCTTTTGTGGTTTAAATCTGAAGCGCATGTGACAGCTATCTTTCTGCACTTCCTTTATTTGTCAAATTTGTCTGTCACAAGAGTGCCACATCTACGTGATCCATAAAAGCAAGATGGGTTTAAAGGGTTGTGGTAAAGCACTTAGAGCAGAATAATTCATCCGATTCACTAAAACAAAGAAGTGTTCTCATAGTTGTGGAATGTGGCTTGAGAAATGTGGTTAAAATAAAACAGTGCAAAAGGAGAAGTACTCAGTTCCACCAAAATACGGGTGCATTTATTTACTGATTCACTTATTGCAGAAAAAGCTTTTGAGCTGCTGTAAAGAACTGCATGGCTGCATTTCTATGCAGTCAGTTAAAATTCACACATTTAAATGGAAGTCTCACAGTTGTGATGTGAAATCAGACCATTCTGTTCTACTTACCTTGTGCCAGACTCAGGTACATGCAGGCGAAGAGCAGAATGAAGAAAAGAGCGTGAATTTTCATGGTTACTGTTGCTGCTGTTTGCTGCTGCTGTTCTTGTTGTGTTGCTCACTGCACAGAAACACACAAAGACTGAATCAAAGAGCAAAGTCAAACTGAAAGTGGGAAGAGGGACTCTATCACCCCCACTGGGTTGTAGATTTTGGAAAAATGTACTGTCCTCCCACCAAACAAATCCCTCCTGCTCTGCTCTTGTGAAAGATTAAGGTCATATCTTTGACCCCTGTCTGGCTTCCAGCTGCGGACAGCTGGTCCTCCTTAAACACTCTGAGTGTTGTTTTACAAGAAATCAGGAGTGTTTCTGCTAAGTTATGGCTGGATCCTCCTCTCTGTTACTATCCCTGACAACATACTAACCTCAGAACATGTGGAATACATAAAAACCTTTTTTTTTTTTACAGAAATCAGGCTTACGAAAGAACAACACAAGCTACTTGCTTTATAAGCATTAAGAAAAACATACCTGCTCACGTCCAGTACTTCAAAAGATGCCTGAGGAGGAAAAATCTTTGTCTAAAGCAGCTTGTTGTGGTTCTGCACTCTTATACAGCACGCTATGCCCTGCCACCCCTCTCCAAATTATATTTTGCCACACCTACCGTGAAGTGTCAGCACTCTTTATCCCTGAATGACACTTTCCTTGGCTCGGGAAAAATTAACACCCAGTAAATCCCACGCCCCTCTCCAACATGCATGTCAATGCCACCCAGAAATTTTACAATGGCAGTTTGTGTTAAGCAACTGACTCATATCCCGCACACAATAATGCTTTTCAAGATAATCCATCTTGCAAATCGCCAAACTTCCGCAGAGACAAGGAGTGTCTCCCAAAAAAGATAAATTGGGGCTTATCTGTTTCAGTCTCACACTGGGTGTATTGCATGTTTAAGGTCAGTCTTTTATGAAAAGGATTGCCTTCATACGTTTAGAGGCCGAGACCACAAAGAGACATTAGTGGCATCAGGATTCACAGTTCCTCACACAAAGACAGATACAACCTTGTAACACTAAAGCTTCCCAGATGTATGACAGCGGTCCAAAGTTGTTTTACTGTGTCTTCTAATATTTCTTGTATTAATTATCTTCATCAGTTCTCTTTACAGCTGCAACCATTTACTGTGCATACCATTTCTGCGATGACATGTTTCTTTTGGTGCTGACACGTTGTGATAAATTTTCTACGGAAAGTGTCCCTAATCTCTTCCAGTGTAAGAGACCCTCGCTCAGTCCCTTCAATCAAAAACACGTGTATCAAAAACATCTTTAAAGGGAACCTACTCTATTATGTTCATTCAGCTCCATGTTTTCTTTACTGGAGAATCTTTATTTATGTTATGCTGGGCTTTGGCACAGCTCGTTGGTACATCCACTGTCATATCTAGCCATTTTAGCACCTCTTTCTGTCGAGCCAGCCTCCCTTTGAGTCACCTTACTTCTGATTGGCTGCTCCTTGCAAACAGAGGATTTAAGCAGCAGGTATGGGGGCAGCTGTGCTCATCATGCAATCACAGTTTCTGAGATGACCATACTTGGAATATCCATTCTGAATGACATCACAGAGAGCCAAGAGCAGAAAAACTTGTAATATTCTGAGTGTTTATAGTAGCCTGGAGCCTGAGCTTTTAGATCACTGTGAATACTTATGCATAAGTTGACCTCATTATTTAAAGTATCCACTACTGCACAAGTATATACATGAAAGAAATAAGGAAAAGCACAACAGGCCCCTTTGATCCATTGTACTTTTCTGTTTTTCTTCTGTCACCATATTATTCTCCAGGAAGTATCACTGTACATCTGAATGCTGTTTCAGACGCCTAGTCCACACTGCCAGGGATAATATTCTAGTGGTAAATATTTGGGACCTTCATACATTGTTGTTGATTTAAATGCTGAAGGCAGAATATTAATATATAAATACTGCCTAGTTGCTAAAACACTGAAATTCCCAGCTCAAACACAGAGGGGATGACCTCATTGTCCACTTCTGGTAAACGCTTTTGAAGAATGAGCGCCTCTTGCATACTCAGAAACACAGCTACTGTAAACCATTTTGCAAATTTGCATCTATCAAACGGTAAATGCAGGTCTTTGTGTAAAGGTTTGTAAGATGTGGCTGTTTTATAGATTTTACCTTTTATCCATTGGTTTCTTAATTGCTTATCCAAATCAGGGTTGCTGTCCCAGCTCTCACAGGGCGAGGGGTACACCCTGGATCGGTCCCCAGTTCATCAAATGCAAAACGCAGGGAGGCAGACCTAACAAGCTCATCTTTAGCCTGCAAGAGAAAGCTGGAGGGTGCTTTCTCAGAAACCATATATCTGTATAAAATCTGTATTATACAAATATGTGATTGAGAAACAGCCCTAGCCAGAACCCCAGGGTAACAATATGCTGCTGTAAAAGCATTTGAGTTGAAGAGATTTGGAACCCTGTTTGAGGGGATTTCCTGTCTTTCAGCAGGAGCTTTTTTGAGGTCATGCACGGATGCTGGGTGAAAACCTTTGGCTCGCAGTCAGAGTTAGATGGCATTAGGATCAACGTTGTGGTCAAACTTCTCCACCAAAACTGGAAAAAGCACTTAGCGTCCTTGATCTTGCTTTGTGCTTCAGGGCTCTGAAATGTTCAAACAGGAAAAGGGTTTTCTCCTGACTTCTAAAAAAACAAGCACACACACATTCTAATTTCCTGTATATAACAGCAAATATAATGCTTTTCATATAAATGAATCCCATCTGATGCTAATTTAATTGGGAAGCCAACACACATGTTATCAACAACTGCTCCATTTTGTTTGAGGACTGAATCTCAAGGGGCTAACGGGGAATTCAACCGGCGTTATTATTTACCCTTGGGCTTTTCCTACACTTATATGTCAGTGTGTCAACAAAGACAGAAAGGCTTACCAGAACAAACCATTGCCACAAAAACAGCCTTAGAATGAAAGCATAAAGGCAGACGGTTTGATTTGCAAAACTTTTGAAGAACTATTTTGGAGCCTGTTGCACAATTTTACTCACAGCACTGTATTCCATATGCCTATTACAGGGTTTTGTTGCTGGATATCATACGTATAAGGATGCAACAAAATATGTATGTTAAAAACTCCTACTGTAAGTATTAGCAGCAAATGTACTGAATGCATCAAATTTAGCCAAATATGGAGACCGACACAAGCAGTCTTGTCAAGGCACCTTATGTATGTTAGGATCCTATAATATTAGAGAGAAATCCAACAATAAGCTGATGCCCTATGAGCGGCACTTTCCAAGTGTGGGCAAGAAGAATTGCCTTGGAACGGGAAGAGACCACCAGCAGACTCAGGCTTACACAGGGGCAGCCAACACAAACTATAGCAGAGAGCAGAAAAAAGTAATGACATACAAACATATGAGGAGTGAAAAGAGGTGAGTGGAGAACAAATGCTCAGTGCATCATGGGAAATCCCCCCAGCATCCTGGGGTTCAGGGTCACCTGATCCAGCACTGGCAATAAGCTTCATCAAAAAGAAAGTTTCAGGCCTAATCTTAAATGTAAAGGGTGTCTGAATCCAGAATCCAAATTGGTTCCATGCTAAGGGAACCTGATAGCTCAGGGTTCTGCCACTTTTTCTACATTTATAAATTCTAGGAACCACAAGTAAGCCTGCAGTCTTCAGTGCTGTTAATACGGAGAAATAGTTTGGCAATATTGCGCAGATGAAAGAAGGCAGGGCTGAGATGGCCTGGACATGTGCAGAACAGGGATAGTGGATATAGTTGATAAAAGATGTTGAATATAGAGCTGCCAGGCGGGAGGAAATGAGGAAGACCACAAGAAGATTCATGAATTTAGTGATGGAGGGTATGCAGAGGGTTAGTGTGACATAGGAGGATGCTAGGGAGAGAGTGAGGGTGACCGTCTAAAGAGAACAGCTCACACAGAAGAAGAAGAAGTAGAAGAAGACAAAGGGTTTTGTTTAGTGGATTTAATCTGGTATTACAATTTGTTTACATGGCATGTGTCCACTTAAATTTTAATACGCAAAAAAAAACCACTTCAGACTCCTGTATAATGGAGAATATTGAGGTAACTAAGAACAATTTTATTGCAGTTATTATTTCAGTTAGCTGAATTTAAAAAAAAACTAACTGAAATTGTGTTTTGTATTTTCAAAGCTGGCAAAACGAAAACAGTCTTTGGCAGTTTGGTTAAATGTGACGGCACAAACTGCTTGTTGAGGCACATGTTTATTGTGACTTGGAATGCCTACATGACAGTTTGTTTCCACAGTTCTACAGTTGTGTAACACCTATTCTGCACTCTTGACAACCTCAAACTCCTTAAAAGTTAAAAGTGAAACTAAAGAAAATAAAGCTGTTGCATAACATTTTAATAAAACCAAAAACTGGACTGAAACAAACAAATCCACAAGGTATTGATTTAAAACTAGCTTTAAATGCTGACAAAACTAAATTGACGATGTTCTCAAATGCAAAACCAAAATCACTGAACTGTTCATGTATCACTACAGTTCAGGGCCCTGAGACTGAGTTAATATCTTGATATAAGTACTTAGGAATTAAAATTTTCGAATTATAATTTTGTCTTTTTTCACACCTCACAACTGGAGAGAAAACAAACTAGATTATTTTAAACTTTAGAATCACATTCTGTCTGCCCTTTGAGGCAGGAAAGAGACCTGTTGCTTCCACCTTTATGTCGGTCCTGGATTATTTAAATGCATGGATCTTCATAATGCTCACATGTGCTGGATTCTGTCTATCATGGAGCTCTGAGATTTAAAACAAACCTAAAAGCTCTTTAAAGTTCACACTGAACTTGGAAACAGAGTGCTCAGATTTTCATCTCCTTTCTGGATTTGCAAAATCAGTTAAAAACTTAAAGAGCTGGTCTCAGTGAATTCAAGGCTGCAAATGTTTCTGGCATAAGAAGTTTTTTTTGTTTCAGGTTTATTGCCAAGTTTGTAAATTTCAGTTTTGCATGCTGTATTTTAGTGTAGTTACTTTGTGATTTTTCTTCTCTCTCTCTCTCTTTGTGTGTGTGTGTGTGTTCTAGCTTAAGTAACTCTGTTGATTGCCTTTTCTGGCCAGTTCACTCATGTAAAAGAAATTTTTAATCTCAATAATTATATTTTGCAAGATTTGTG
>VUQK01002038.1:12963-26536 GCA_015106715.1 Bujurquina vittata
ACGGTAAAAATGTATTTCTAAAAATCCTTTTTAAATAACAGATGTCTAATTTCTGTCTTCTAACAATGTTCATATCACTCCAGCATCAACATGAATCAAAGTGCCCCGGAATACTTTTTCCACCTTTGTTTTATATCGAAGTAACTATTAGGAGAGTTAACAGGTTAGTGATCTAGTGTTGTAAGTGTGCCCTCCAGTGGTGATGGGGAAGAACTGCAAGCCTACGCATAAATTTAATCTTGAAAAATTGTACACTAGCCATTTTATTAGGTACACCTTGCTTGTGCCTTGGATGGACTCCCCTTTACTTTCAGAACTGCCTGAATTTATCATGGCATAGATTCAGCAAAGTGCTGGAAACATTCCCCAGGGACTCAGGACCGTATTTACATGACAGCGTCACAGTTTGCACAATGCGAATCTTCTGTTCCACCACATCCCAAAGACGTGACCAGATATCTGGTGACTAATTTTGATACATGTCACCTTCTATCTAAGCCTGATAACTGACAACTAGCACACTTAACTGAACAGGAAAACATGATTCAAACATCACAATTCTTGAAAAACTCTGAAAATATAGCTTTGAAAAAACACGGACAGACTAATACACAAAATGATTAAGACTGTAAACATATCATAAACAAGCCATTATTACCCAAACTTTCTCTGAGCTAACACTCTTGCTGTGCTGACTGTAAGCTCTGCCTACTGCTAATTAAATCAATTAATTTGGAATATTAAAAGTGACTCTGCAGACAGAGCTTTTGAAGAATTTAATCACTCAGATGCATTTGATCATCCGTAATAAAGAAGTCTGGAAGGAAGACGTACAATAGAGATCTCTTTAATATAGTGCATTTATCAGATGTTACAAGATGAGTTTAAAAAAAAGCATTAAAGGTAATTAATACATATGCACGTACCGTGTAATTTTTACAGAAATGAAATTTAAAGCTTCATCTGAACAAGAGCAGGTGGATGACTTAAAATACAGTTTCTTCCAGGATTTTATTTATATACATTTGTATTTCTTGCTGTTTAGGTCTCAGTTTAGTAAATTATATAAATGTAAGGCCAGAAGATTAGTCATTTATGCAAACACTACATGTCCAGTTTTAGAAGAAAGAAAAGTGAACATTTTCCCTTTTGAGGTCAGTCAATGACCTTAGAGATGTCTTAACTCAGTAAGGAACATGAGGGTGATTGGTTTCTTCTTAATTGCAGGAGCCTTTAGAATCAGTAGGAGGTTGTAAAAACTGGTTGAACTGTAACAGTGTTACTGGGACATTTCAGCTGTCTTGCTTGTGTAGAGCAATTGGGAGCATGTTTGTGTATGGGTGCACTGCAACAGCTGAGAGATAAACTGCCGTCTTTGCACAGGCCTGTGTTGTGCAAGCTGATGAGGTTGTGCAAATGGCACAATGTGACGTAAATAACACCAGGAAAAGCACCTCAGCTGCATGCAGAGAAAACACTGAAGCATTACGGAAGCATTTACAGAACTGACTGATACACTTGTCATACAAATGTACCGTCTGTCACAGTGCTGACGATACGGTCTAGAGCATATGCGTGTCCCCTCTGGTGACCTCGTGCTGAACAACACACCATGAACCCTCCCTGAAACCAACCCATTGGTCCCGAGAGTATTTAACTCAATAAAAAGGGCAGCAAGCCTGGCACACACTCATGCTAAAGAAAACCAGGCCATGCATAGATAAACACTAATAAAAAGAATAAAATAGAAAAAAATTAAAAATTAACCTAAACCAAGGAGCTACATACGAGAAGATCTACCAGTAAATAAAAAGCCAGAGTGGGAGCAACTCTTAAAAAAAAGAAAAAAAAAGAAAAAAAGGCCTTGTTCCGATGAGCTGGGAGTAGATGAAACCCACACACATCCACCAATGACCCAGTAGCTACACTCACTCCTCCACATATGTAAACATGCAACATTTATTGCCTTTTGTAGACCCAGTCATAATAGTTTTTAATCCTCTAAAGAAAACGAAAGATCCAATGAAAAAATACAAACACAAAAACACAGATGATAACTTTGAGAAGTGAAAGGGTTTGAACTGAATTTAGTAAAATCTATGGAAATAAATGTGGAGATTCTCTACGGAACAAGCTGCATATGATACAGAATGTGTGACCATTAACAGGAGCTGCAAGTTTATAGATTTAAAGATTCAAAAAAAATTTTAAAAAAATTCTTAATGTTCTCTAAAAATGCCAAAATGTATATTTTTCAAAAGAATGTGAACTGTTGCAGGATGTCACATGTCACACTTTATTTTACCAAAAATGTCACTGGTTACACAGCACAGTGCATCTTTGCAGATTAAATAAACAGATGTGAGAAGGGTCTTGATGTCACCAGCAGATGGAAAAACCTAATTATTGTTACCGTTTGGTTTTTCTGATTATAAACATTCTTGACAGATGACACACAGCACTCAACAATATTGTGCCGTTATCTGCTTTGTGGAAACCAGTGCCTTTGGATGTGCTGACACTGAGGGAATGAGGTGACTTGAGAGCTAACTGTGTTCAAGGCACAGCAGGGCAGCTCCAACTTAGCTCAAACGTGCACAGTCGTTCGTCCATTCATCCAAAAATACGCATCCAAACACACATACAGTACAAATGCAGTGGAGCACTGGCCAAAGGTCCAACGCTTCAGAGAAAACAGAAAAAAAAAGAGGAGAGTGAGACCAGGACCAGTGCAGTCTCCCAAAACACTGCAGACAGAGCTGACAGTGACTGATCATTTTGCATTCTTTAGCTGGCTTGAAAGCCAGTCCAGACCCTCGTAGAGACCATCTCCAGTAGTAGCACATGTGGCCTGGATATACCAGTTACGGTGACGCAGGGAGTGCAGGGTCAGTTTGTCTGTGATCTCAGCTGCATTCATAGCGTTGGGCAGGTCCTACAGGAGAAGAAAACAGCAGTTAATAAGAGAGGTCAAACCATAACCATCCCAAGTTAATTCAAATAAAAAGTGCACTTTACCATGCAGGAAAAAAGTACAGTTGAAACCACAATCTGCCTTTATACAACTACACTGCAGGTGCACAATGCTGGCAGGGTTCCCAACCTACGTCTCACTGGATGAGGGTCACGGAAAACAAATTCTGAAAATCCTACACTTGCCTAAAATGGGGTTAAATATAGTGGCTTCCTTGATGGACAATCACACAAATTCACCTGTTTGTTGGCAAACACGAGCAACACAGCATCTCTCAGCTCATCCTCAGCCAGCATTCGCATCAGCTCTTCTTTCGCCTCACCCACTCGCTCCCTGTCATTGCTGTCCACTACAAAGATGAGGCCTGGAAAGGCAAAAGAGGTGAGTTTTGAGGCCAACAATGGACTCATACTTGCATAACAAAGTGGAAACGTTGTCATTTATCTCACCTTGTGTGTTTTGGAAGTAATGCCTCCAAAGCGGCCTGATCTTGTCCTGACCACCGACATCCCACACCGTAAAACTGATGTTTTTGTATTCTACCGTCTCAACATTAAAACCTGTGGATAGAGAGTGTGTAATGTAATGCTGTGATTTCAATGTTTTGTATTGAGCTATGAAATTCTTATTACAATGCCAGAGATGACTTACCAATGGTAGGGATTGTAGTAACAATTTCTCCCAGTTTGAGCTTGTACAAGATGGTGGTCTTTCCAGCAGCATCCAGTCCTACCATCAGGATCCTCATCTCCTTCTTGCCAAACAATTTACTAAAAAGGCTTGCAAAATTTCCCATCTTCTCTCACCTGCAGGGTGACATAAAATTAGTTTGCAAGGTCTATGAATGTGTGATACCAAACTGAAAGCAATGTCACAGAGACAGCTGAAGTGTTACTGTCCCCACAGAAGCCTCCGTTGGCTGAACTGTACTGTAAAGATTCCCATATAATTCTGATCCAAAGGTTTAATATTGCTGTCCCCTGTATTCCTCACTGTGTCAATGGTAATGACTGTAAAAAGCACTTTTGTAACTTCCTCGTGAGCCGAAAATGAAGGGTAATATTTGCCCTTCGAGTACACAGTAGCTGTGAATGCACCTCCCAAGTTAAATAGAGGCCACAGCAACAGCGCTGCTTGCCCCGGGTATCTAATGAGCTTGCGAGTGAAAATGCTGAGGTAAACAAGAACCAGTACAAAGCATTACACTTAAGCTGGCACAGATTACTGTCTTAATAACAAAGGAGTAATTAGTTAACTACTTAGAAAATAGGAAGTGACTTCATTTAGTAAATTCATACATTTCAGTGAAATTCCCATGAGATCATTAAGCCAGTTCAATGACATGCAGACCTGATCAAATAAACCACAGACTGAAGAGAGGTTAAGCTACATACAAAAGTTGCAAAAGCATTTTAACCACTGAAATACCAGAACTTCTGCTTTTACTCAGAAAACCTAGTCTCATTTTCAAAGACTAAAGTGCAAATTTAAGCATATAGACTGGTACCGTTTGAAAAATAATTAGCCCTCCAAAAGGTTGGTAACCTGTACAGGGTGCACCTGACTCTCACCCTATGACAGCTGAGATAGGCTCCAACCCCCCACCCCCACCCCCCATTTACACAATGTTTGACGGCAAGTATGAGTCAACATGAACCAGCTTCTGCTGCTCAGCTGTGCGTTACAGTGTGTGGGTGCAGTCAGCAATAGGGAAAAGCACCAATAAGCAAGAGAAAAAGCAGAGGCAAGCAGGCGTTAGTAACTAATGATTTACCATTTATGTTCTGCATAGTTAAAAATGATCTTGAACCTACAACCAATGACTTTGAGTCAACACCTCCACCCACACTGCAGCTGCAAAGGAACTACTAATGTCACATGGACTGAATTCTGCTAAACTTGGATGAGCTCCACATTTTTCATACCATCCTGATATTTCACAGGGTGACTAACATAACATGGGATGTAACTAGTCACGTAAACAACTAAATATCACCCTAAATAATCGACCTAAATAGTTGGAACCAGACATCAAAGTTTGTTAAACTAATTGTTGTCATTATTGCCTGTTAACTGTTGTTTTCAAAGTCAGCTAGGCACGAGTTTGTTTTTTTTGTTTTTTTTTAAAGGCATAAGCTGCTTTCACACAAACTGCTGACAGTCAGAACACGGTGAGGTGTTGGCTGAAGTTGTCATTTCTCACATGTAGCAGGCTGAAGATTGTGAGCATCAGCTGTGTTCTCAATTGTGGTAATAGTACAGCAGCGAGTGCTGCTCGTATGAATTATCCAGCCGGCAGAACACAGGACGCCCACTTACTAGCTGTGAATAAATGTGACTTAGGGCTGTGCCATCTCATATCATCCATGATAATACCAGTATTAATTTTTGTGTGGTATAATAAAAAAAAACACAAAGTCACACTTCATGTGTTTACCTTCCCTAGTGTGCACAACAATGCCACAAGCTCAGACATGTCAGTAATCTAACTCAACGAGCTAAACAAATGTGACCTGAACAAAACCTGCCACCGCCTGGTGGGGAGTGAAGTTGGGATTTAATTACTGTATCTGATGTGCAACTCTATTCTTGAACAAACAATAATTTGTTTAGTTTTTGTAGGACTAATTATTTCAATAGTATAGTATATGAGCATCAACAGCATTGATGCATTACAGGCTGCCTTCAGGTGTCCACAGGCCAATATGTAATCACTGAACTAAGTTAACTCATCTCAGAGCCTAAAGAAATGTGGTTTGGTTTGCTCTGATTCGTAATTAATGGCATAATGCACAAGTAAAACCTGAGCCAGTGTCAACAGCTGAATTAATATAAGTGTTTCCGATTGGTCAGATATGCACTGTGTGATGACTGTGCAAGTGTGACCTATGCAATATTTTGTAATCATTTCAGTTACAGTATGTACTTGCAACCAGCAGCTCCGGCTGATCATCCGGCAAGAATGCCATAAACTCAAGATGCCAATTCATTAATGTCAGTACACCCACAGAATGCACACAGTATACAGTTTGACTTTTTACATGCCTGAAGCAGTTTAAAAATAGGGGTAATCTAAAAACAAGCAAAAAACAAAACACCTGAATCCAGTTTTACAAGCTTACTGTCACAATGTATACACCTGCAGCATGTGGAAAAGGATGGATTTTACAAGGTTTGGAGTATGTGGATTAACTGCTAACTTTATCGACTTATCTTTTCAGCATCCAGCTCTGTGATGCAGCACTCCCTAACAAAGCAGTAATTATGTTTATAAAAAACAATATTTAATGATACTATAAAAAGGTTAAATTATTAGCAAATTAAAGTGCTTTTTGAGATGGTTTCACAATAAACCTTGGACTCAAAGTTTTAAATACCCAAACAATGTCCGTGTTTGGGCAGCAATGAGGCGTCAAAGAAAAGAAAAAACTCCATCAAATAAAAATATTAAGATTTCCTAAGTTAAACCTGAGAAAAACAAATAGTGGTGGAGTAATACACTGGAATTGGTAGACAGCCTTTCAGCAAACAAGATAGCTTTACAGCATCATAACGGTGGTCAATATTTATCTTTTCTCTGTTATGCCACATGAATTTGAGCTAGATAAACAAACATTCAAAGATGGTACTTTGAAGAGCTGAAAGACCAATAAAAAAAAATTTGAAAAATAATTTATTTTCCCATCATGAACTATAGGAAGGATAACAAAAAAGTAAATGTATTAGGGGAAAAAACAAAACAGGAAAAAAACTATCAGCTATTTCAGGCATTAGTATTTGAAGAGAATCTCATAAAACTCGATCACAGAAACTGTATTTTGCCGCCACATTATGCCAGTTAATGCACATTAGTCTTCTAATGTTACTATAAATAAGTCAGTTTAGTATCAGTGGACGCAAAGTTTCAAAACCATTTTCATACATGAACTAAGGACTTTTGTGGTGGAACTTCTTTTCCACACATAAAGTAGAACAACAGCTGACAAATAGTTGCAAACAGCATTAACATTAGGCTGGTGACTTGTGCATGATTTTATAACCTCAAAGAAATAGCTGTGTTTACATGCATAACTCAGGGATCAAGTTACATAATGCAAGAACGTTCTCCCCTCCCCTAGATCTCCCCTCAGAGCGGAGCACTGTCCATGTATGATTCAACAGGTGCTTCGAAGACAAGGTTTTCTATTTTTCAAAGTGGGGTTTCATTCAGATACACTTTTTCAATCAATTAGTCAGAAACAGCAGGAAAATGCACACACTTCTGTTAAGTCAAATACGGCAGACGCATTGCCTTTTGTTATTATTGGCCCAATCAAGCTGCTGTGCTTAAGTCACCCTACACAAGGTCATTGTGAGCCAGGAAAGAGCGCTAAAGGGGTATTAAAAGTCATTAAGTCTAGTGACAAAATTGCTTAGTGAGCAACAATTAAGTGAACTAAGAAGTGATTACTGCTGAGAATGAGTAATGCCACTACTTAAAAATAAATGAGTGGAGATTTCCCAACACACTCAGCCCCAACTGGTCCATTTACTGCAACATGACCTTTCCATTGTCCCACAGACAGCAACAGCGCATCCCTCCAGCTGATCCAACCTAGTCCCAATCCTTACAGATCATGCTTTTCACACGAGGAATGAGGAAGTGCTGTTCCAAAGCTGTGAAGGAGTTCTTCTGAGTAAACAGGACTGACAGGATCAGAGGTGACGTGCCACCTATCCATCCATTCATCCATCCAATGAAAGAGGTGAAAATGCTCCTGTAAAGCGTCCCCCGAACCCCACCCAGAGGCTCAGAAAGTCTTACTCAAGTGCCTTTACACTACAAAGACTGAATTATATATACTTACCTCTGTGATTCAAGTTTTTCCCTCAGTTTGGACTGCTACTACACTCGGTTAGCTGACTAATCCCCGTGAAATGAAACGTTTAAAGGTGCCTCGATTTAAACAAAACAAAAAAACAACGGAAAATAAGGTTTCGGCGTCCTCATACAGTTCAAGTGGCGCTAATGGAAACTGTAAGCCACTAAGTACTAGGAAAGATGATTTATTTCAATCTCCTTTAAGGTATTTGGGGGTGAGTCGGAGCTGTCTGACGTTAACGCCAAGTGACAGCTCATTAACGTTAGCCTGCTAACCTCGTTATGGTCAAGAACCCGCAGAGTAAGGTTTAATATTACCCATACAGACCACCGTGCACGCAAAAACACCAACGACTAATACATTCAATAATTAAGGTTTAAGAGGGGTGTGTATTCAGCGGCCAAAAACTTCCTAAGTCAACACAGTCGTGCTAAAGTTACACTGCTAAGGAAACCGCTTATGAACTTCAAAATATCAATCACAAAGCGTCTACAACTTCAAACCAACCACACCGGGAGAGTTAAACATAACTGACTTCCCTCTATGTTTAAATGAAACACGTAACCAGCAACAATAATTTTAAAAAAAAGCTACCTTTAGTGACACTTCTCGATGCTTCTACACCGCCGGTCCGGTTCAACAACAAAATGGCGTTTTCCGGCGTCGTCGTGTTCTTCTTCGTCACCACTTTCTTCTTCGTGTTATTGTGAAGGGGTCGCAAACTCCAAAATGGTGCGTTTGCGCCACCAACTGTTTCACATCACCTGTTTCCCATTTTCCAAGCAAAATCTAAAGAAAGGAGGGGTGGCTCAAGACTTTTTCAGAGTAGTGTGATGTGGATGCTCTGGCAAAAGCCTGATGCCAGCCTCACCAGTGTAACTACAGCATGCTGCATTTGGTGTCTCACTACATGGGTCATTCAAGTATCCAAACACACACTGTTCAATGAATAATAATCTAATACAATTTATTCATTATTTTTACTCAATGAAATGATCACTAAGCTATATTTTAAAACAAAGCCTTAACAAAAAACTCCTTGCGAATAAAAAATAAACAAACAAAAATGCTATAAAAAATAGTGCACTTTATCTTCTAATTAAATGTGAATTAAATGTAGAATGAAATGAAGCATTAAAAATTTCTTAGCTTTTACTTTTTAATCCACATTCATTCTTATTTCCAGCTTTATTCCCTATTTTTAAAGAAAATCCACTAGATGGGGCTCTATCCATGTTTGTTTGTTTTTTGTTTTTTCCTCTGAACGTTTGGAGCAAGATGGAGAAAGTTTGATTGGAAAAACAGACTTCAGAGACTGATTCTGCCCTTTAATTTCAGACTATTTTCAGACATAGATCATGTGCTTCCTATCCATATGGTTTTCTTAAATCCATCCATCCAGCCATCCATTTTCTTCCGTTTTTCTATTGCAGTGTTTGCAAGACTACTGAATTTGTGCTCAGTGTAAGAACTTGTATTTTAAACTGAGAGGAGAAAAAAAATCTTTTTTGCTTTCTGAGTTCCTTGATCAGCGAGGTTTACTGTCAGAGGACCACAGGATTCAGGGGATGAACTATCTCAAGCCCTAATCCATAAATATTTGTTGCTATTTCACACATTTATCCATAAGCTAAACTGTAAGATGAACTCCGTTTAATAGATATTCATTAGAGGTTTTGACCCGGCGTATTTGTAACTGTAATTATTAAAGACAACAGCAACAGCGCAAAAATAGTATAAATAAAGAGTATAAATTATGATGGACTATTAAAGTGTCTGTGGCAAAGAGAGAAGGTGAGGACAAATAAATATTTGACGTCACAGACAGACACATTTTAATGTCAAGCTGTTTCCTGCTGAGTGTAATGGATGGAGTCGTTTCTTGTAGACATTTCCAAGCGAATTAGAGCTTTCTATATCACCGATAAGCCCGGGTTTTTGCTGCTCCGTCCACCTGGGTGGCGTTACAGTGGGAGGGAACATACAGTAGCAAAGCTGAGAGAATCCAATGAGGGTGCGGCAAGATGATGCTTCCTCCCCCGAAGAGTCCTGCCTCCCAGTGGACCACTGGGCCTGGCGCACCGGATTGAGAGTTTGTATGCATGTGGGGCCCCTTAAAGAGAAGCGCCGACCGAACGGCACGGACTTTCTCTGTTGAAGAAGCAGCGAGATGAGGAACAGCGCCAACCCGGCATCATGCGCTCCAGGCTCCCGAGGACCGCCTGCCTATTGCGAATCATTGCGCTCTGCATCCTTCTGTCGCACACTGCAGCTTATTTTGGGTCAGAAGAGGAACTTTTGCTTGCACACTTTATCTTAGTTGTTTGAGTTTGTTGTTTCAAACCTTTGAAGTGATTACAGACACAACGTTTACGAGCTTCAGCCAATTTGCGCACGCGTAATTGTGATCTTTTTTTTAAATTGTCTCGTTCAAAACCTGTACAGTTTTGTAAGTGGACACGCTAGTTTACTGCAGTGGAACAAACAAATTCATATTTGCCTTTTCAAAAGTTTTATTTTCAGGTCAAACATAAAGGCTTTGATGCGTTTTGCTCCTGAATTTTCTTCGAGAGAGAAAATGCCGTTGTAGGAACATAGTCATGTGTTATAACCACAAATGTTTAGTGGGCTAATGATAGTGTGGTCACAGAATAATTTCATTATTGTAGTATAGGACGCAGTTTATTTATTTTGTCAACTTTGTCCCAGGTATACAACTTCTAATGTAATTTCCCCCCTTCTTCAATCCAAGACTGACAGGTCGGGAACCCCTGGTGTTTTTACCAGGTCCATTTTCCAGCGAAGCTCCAACAGGAAAGGCACACCTGAAGCAGTGCGAGCAGATGACTCTGACGAGGCGACAGAAGAGACTTTGTCGCAGGGAGCCGGGTTTGGCCGAGACGCTCCGGGAGTCGGTGCGCCTCAGCCTCCTGGAGTGTCGGTATCAGTTCAGAAACGAGCGCTGGAACTGCAGCCTGGACGGCCGGGGGAGTCTCCTGAAACGAGGTGAGCCATTTAAACACGTTCCTTAATTTTGGGTTCTTGCTCAAGGCCGATGAGAAAGTCGTGAAGTCTATTTTATCTAGCTTTAAACCATATATGTCTTTATCTTTATTTTGTTTCGGTGCATGGCTGAGTATTCCGCACTCCTTTATATGACATACAGGATGTTTTATAGATAAGCATGTCCTGTGAAAAGCACAATAGCTGCAATGCTGAACCGCATTTCCCGCCAGGAATGTTTTATTCCTCGATATAATTCAAGTTTAACAGTTTTAAAAGTTTCTAAACAAAAATGTTATTATATTATACTTTAAACAATGCTTCAATTAACAAGCCACGGTCTCACACAGGGAAACTACTTTTTCATTTTGATATAATTTCATCCTCTGCAAAAGTAGAAAATTAATAGAAATCAATCAATTTTTAAGACATTTCAGGCAATGTTTTTGCTTCTGATGATTGTTTCTCTAGTACATTTCTAATTAAAAAACAGAGAAATATGTACTGGACCCAGATAGTTTTTGTGTATCTCATTTAAAGTTGAAAATATTCCCAAATAATTTTATAGTACCCAAGGATTTTTGAAGATAACTCCCAGTAACTCCTCTAAACCCCTTGACTTGACACAACCTTTTAAAGTTTTTGAGAAGCTGCTTATTTTAATTAATTCATTTTATTTTCATGGCATGATACAACCATTGATTAGCTACACCAGGATCACCATATTGCACATAAATCTAAACCCCTGCTGTGCGCATGAAGTGCTTTAGGATCTTCGAGCTTTATGCATATGGATATCAGCGTGTGGGAGAACATGAACAGGTCAGCACAGAGGTAATGAGGGAGTAGAAAGCCAAGAAATGTGGTGTGGTGCAAAGCGCTCAAGCCCTGTGGTTATTTTTATCTCGGGAAAGTGGCCATTCCCTGAGGAAAAGGGTGGCGTGATTACCCACTTTCATCTGGGAAAATCCTTCCTAGTCAAAATAATAATTAATTGGATCAAAATACACCGTGGTGATGGCTCCGGGTGAAGCAAATAACAGAGCAAAACCAAAAGGAAATGTCAGAGAGGAATTGCGACGTAAGAAAACTTGCAGAATTGCTGATGTTGTTGCAAACCATGACAACGCAGTCAGCCCTTTGTGAACATTCTGGCCTAAAAGGCTAATCACTGACGCAAAAAGCATTTTGTTGTAAATTACACAATAATCTTACAGAGCAAATGTTTTGTTTTTTGTTTGTTTGGGGTTTTTTGTTTTTTTTTGATTTTGCATCAACAGCTCTGTGGAAAAAAAAGGACAAATCTATATTTAAATATTTCTCTTCTATTCCACCTTCTCTGATCCCGTTTACATCTACCACAGCATTCAAGGAGACTGCATTCCTGTTGGCAGTGTCCTCTGCAGCACTGACCCATGCACTCGCCAAAGCGTGCAGCTCAGGTCGAATGGAGAGGTGCACATGCGACGATTCCCCCGGCATCCAGCATCGAGAAGCGTGGCAGTGGGGGGTCTGCGGTGACAACGTGAAATACAGCACGAAGTTCCTCAAAAAGTTCCTCGGCCAAAAGAAAGTCAGCAAAGACCTCAGGGCTCAGGTTGATGCCCACAACATCAACGTTGGAATTCGGGTGAGTGCAGAAATATTGCATCAAATGTTCTTCCGCAAAACAGCTTACTCCCTGAAGGCCAAGGCAACAAAACGTATGCCTAAGCAACACTTAGATCAATTAGTTGGGCTGCAATTTTACATGACAATTACACCTTTGACACAGTCCTGTTTATCAAACGTCATTGAACTGTAATTTTTGCCTGTATATTTTTCATGGTGCCAGCCAAATAAAAGCTCCATCATTGGTCCGGGTGGATAACACGGAAGCAGAAGGTGAGGCAGTTGTAGCAAGGAGACAAGATGGCTGTGGGATTGTTGGAGCCAGGTGTTCTCAGGCATGATAAAGCTTGCTGTGCGGGCCAGCAGAAAATTAAAGGTCTCATGTCAGAGGGAACGATTATAATCGTGGCCTCTTTTTAATATACGAGCAAGCATTTTTTTCTACTTACTGGATCACTGTGCTCTTCATAAATCCACCTAATGTTCATAACCACCACTGTGTAGCTGTGAATTAGCAGGCCCCAGGGTCCTACTCCTGTAGCTCACACCTAGACAGGGCTGGTGGGGAGAAAAGGGAAAAACAGGACTATCTTATCTAATCTTTACTGTTTTCCTCGGTCGACACCAATGTGGAAGAAGAGACCAGGAGCCGTGCTAACAAAAACTTAAAGTGGTCCCACATCTCCCAGTAATGGTGCTCTGAAGCCCCTAAGGGGTTCATACCTGCAAAAGGAGGAACTGAGCAGAAGCACCTAGAAGTACCCTCTGGCTCTAACTGTATGACCTGTCTCTGGCCCCTGCAAAGACAGCAGCTCTCAGCCTGAGTGATTGCTCTCATCACTGACCATCAAGCTCAGTGAACTATTAACCTAAATTAGGGGCACCACCACCAACTGCCGCTTTATGTTTTTGGCACTTCTTAGGCAGAAATTCTTATCGATGTTTTCCATGAGCAGGCATGTACTAAAAACAGGGTGGAGAGATTCCACTCGCTGCTGTTTGTCACCTCTGCCTCAGGCTTTAGGAAGGAGAGGCAAGAGAGAAGCTGACAGAGCTAGTTTCAACACACTGAGAGGAAAAAAAAAAAAAAAAAAAAAAGGGGGGGGAGAGGAACAAATAAAAA